>JAODAL010019060.1:0-73028 GCA_025379985.1 Phyllomedusa bahiana
CAGCAATCATTGGTCCTAAACGGCTGGTCCATGTGGCTCCTGTAGACCTCCGTAGTGTTCCTCCGGGCGAAACCTACTGCCCACCACACTTAGGAGGAGAGTTCTGGGTTGGGGGCATAGTTCTCTTTGGCCGGCACCCTGGGGTACGGAAATCCTACATCCTAATCTCACGACACTACTGGTGGCCAACTCTGCTCCAGGATGTCAAGGACTTCGTTCTCTCCCTGCCATGTGCGCCCAAAACAAGGTCCCTCGCCACAGGCCCGCAGGTCTCTTATTTTCCTCTGCCTGTTCCGGATCTCCATGGACACACATAGGCATGGACTTCATCACGGATCTTCCTACTTCTCGGGGAATCGGGTCATCTGGGTGGTCACTGACCGATTTTCAAAGATGTCCCACTTTGTGCCGTTTCCCTGGTCTTCCTTCTGCTCCCAAAATGGCAGGCCATTTTTTTCATCACATTTTTCGCCTGCATGGTTTGCCATCCCACATTGTCTCCGATTGTGGCGTCCAATTTGTCTTGAAGTTTTGGCGTGCCTTATGTTCCCGCTTGCAAATCAAGCTAGATTTCTCGTCTGCGTATTACCCCCAGACTAATGCGCAGGTGGAGAGATTAAACCAGATCTTGGGGGAGTATCTACGGCACTTTGTGTCCAGACGCCAGGACAACTTGTCTGAACTGCTTCCATGGGCCGAGTTCTCATATAACAATCGGGACTCCGACTCGACTGGCCGTTCAGCATTCCTTGTGGTCTATGGTCGTCACCCACGCCCTTCCCTCCCCCTGGCTTCAGCCTCCGAGGTTCCTGCCGTGGACAACCAGGTTTCAGGATTATCGGGGTCATTTGGGGGGAGAGACCCGACAAGCCCCCTTACTCCAGGCTTCAGCCCGCCATGAAGTCCCAAGATGACAAGAGGAGAAGACCTTCCCAACGTTCCTCCCAGGGGATAAAGTGTGGCTCTCTTCTAAATACATACGCCTCAAGATCCCCAGCTATAAATTGGGTCCGTGGTTTCTGGGACCTTTCAGAGTACTTCGGCAACTGAATCCGGTGTCCTACAAGCTCTGCCTACCTCCATCTCTCCTGGTTCCTAACGCCTTTCACGTCTCCCTCCTAAAGCCTCTGGGCTTGAAACCGGGTTCTCCCAGAAGAGCGCTTTGGCCCTTTTCCGGTCTTTGAGTCCCTGATGTTTTTGAAGTGAAGGACATCTTGGACATGAAGACCATCAGGGGTAAGCGTTTCTCTCTTGTAGATTGGAGAGGCTTCGGCCCCGAAGAGAGGTCCTGGGAACCGGAGTCCAATATCCTGAATCAAGATCTGCTCCGTAAGTTCCTGCAGCCTAAAAAGAGGGGGAGACTTAAGGGGGAGGGGTACTGTAGCGGGTGCCCCCGCTTCTCGGCCCACGGGCCGCGGGCGCAACTGTGGCCGCCCCCCCCGGGCGCCTGCCGGGGTCGGGTGCCGCCGCTGGCCGCGAGGCGAGCCGGTGGTCCGCTCCTGCCGGGGACTCACCTGGCCTCGTTCCTGTCCCGTCCGCATCCTCTGTCGGCTAAGGCGCGTGTGCCCGCCCCCTAGCGCGCGAGCGCGTTCTTGTAAGTTTAAAGGGCCAGCCTCCCGGTAATTGGATAATTGCCGGGCGCTTCCCCTATTTAAGGTTTTGCTTTGCAATCATTCCTTGCTGGATCTATGTTGCCTCGAGCCTTAGAAAAAGCGTTCCTTAATTGTATTCTCGCCTTACCGTGTACCAGACCCTTTGCTACGTTTCTCGACCCCGAACCTCTGCCGCCTGTCCTGACCTTCCTGCCTGTCCACGACCACGAACTATTGCCGCTGCCCCTGACCCTTTCTGCCTCCCACGATTACGATTCTTGGATCACGATTCGGTACCTCGCTGCACCTCGGCCGCCTCCGCAAGCAAGTCACGTCAGGGGTAGCGACCTGGTAGCCTCACGCCGCAGCAAGTCTATCCCGCTTTGCAGCGGGCTCTGGTGAATACCGGGGGCTACTTGACCTCCGCTCCCTGGCGTGGCTTAACTATCACCGCTTGCGGTGGTCCAGAGGATCCACTACCCACCCTTACAGGGCCTTTGAAAATTTTTTTTTGTTTAAATTTTTCCCTTTTCAAGAAAAATTTTCAATAACATTTTTTTAGGGGCCAGTCCCGTTCTAATGTACTTTGATTTGGGCCCGTAGTTAGGTTTCCCCTTTAAAAGGGCTTCTCTAAGAAAAATACAAATCCCTTTAAAATATTCAAAACAAACATTTTAAAAAGTTTATTAAACCCATTAAAATTTTTTACCCTGAAAATTTAAAACAAAAATAAAAGGAAAATTTTCCCAAAATTTCACTTTTTTTTTTACCGATTTTAAATTTTTATCCATTTTTTTTACAAATAAACCGGGAAATGTGATCAGGGAAAAGCAACTTAAAAAATTCCCCAATTCTGCTTTTTTCAAAATATCCACTATGTGGCCCTAGAGGCTATTGGGTTCCCCAAACCAAAAAACTCCATTAAAAACCCGGGAACTCCCGGGTTTTTCCCCATTTTTATTACGAATTTTTTTTCCCTTTTTTAGGTTTGGCAGATGCCCTAAAAAAGGTAAAACTTAATAAACCCCCTAAAAAGACCACAAAATTGGGGAAACAAACCCCTTTAAGGAAATATCCAGGTAAAAATTTAGTTTAAACGACCCCCCCGGTTTGCACAAAAATTTTTTTGCGTTAGGCCGTGAAAAAAAAAAAATTTTTTTTTTTCCCCAAAAAGCAATTTTAACCCAAAAATTTTTAATTTTTACAAAAAATCCCGGTAAAAAAAACACCC
Organism: Phyllomedusa bahiana; assembly: GCA_025379985.1. NCBI lineage: Eukaryota > Metazoa > Chordata > Amphibia > Anura > Hylidae > Phyllomedusa > Phyllomedusa bahiana. The sequence goes on from JAODAL010019060.1 coordinate 2,824, forward strand.
AAAATTTTTTTATGGGAAAATTTTTTCCAAGTTACCCAATACCCCAAAATGGGGTGGGAAAAACTGCTGTTTGGGTGCCGTCAGGGGGTGTAAAGGAGGTGTGTTATTTTGGGGTTTTGAAGGGAGAATTTTGGGTGGGGTCATGTCGGGATTTGCAAAACCCCCAAACTACCAGAATAAGGGGAAAAACCCTTTCCCGGGAATTCCCCCCATTTTTTGGGTTCACATTCCCCCAAGGGGTCTCTTCAGGTTAATTGTGCAATTTTTGGGGCAACAGGGGTTTTTCCCTAGTTTTTTTTTTTTTGCATTGGCCATGAAAATTGGGGGTTGGGGGAACCTTTTCCCCATTTTTTTTTGGGGTTTCAATTTTACAGGCGTTTGCCGGCAGTGAAAAATACCCTGATTTAAATTTACATGGGGGGTTGGGACAAAATTTCAAAAGATACAAAAATTTTTTATAGTTTTTTATGTTTTTTGGGTTTTTCACAATAAAATAGGGCTACAAAAAATTACTTTTTTATTTTTTGTCCTATTTTTATAGCCAAAAACTTTTTTTATTTTTTTATACGGGGCTGATTTTAAAGGGCGGTTTTTTTTTTGCGGGGTTATTTTTTATTTTTATTTGTACCATTATGGGTGCAAAGGGCACTTTTATCACCCTTTTTTTAAGGGTTTTTTTTACATTTTGGAAAAAAAATACAGCATTCCTGGTTTTGTTTTTTATTTTATTTTTTTAAAACCCACGTGCTGTATAAAGGGCATGCAAATATTACTAACCCGGGCGATAAAGATTAAAAGCGATAAACCCCAAATTTTTATATTATTTTTTTTTTTTTTAAATTGTATTTTTAGACAATTTTTTAAAAATTTAAATACAAAAACAAAAAACGAAATTTCAATATCAAAATTTAGGAAAAACAAAGGGGTTTACCAGTCCATTGAATAAATCATTAACCAAGCAAACCCCTAAACTCAAATGTTTGTGATAGAAATTTTTTTGGGGAGATTTTTCCCATCATGGAAAAGGCTGGGATATCTAACCCCCAGGGGCCCAAACCCCAACAATAGGGTAGAGGGCATTCAAAACCCCGAAAAATTTTTACCAGGATAAATTAAAAAGAGGAATTTCGATTTAAAACCCAAAATATTGCTTTTACATAAAAAGCCCTTATCCATATTATGAAAGGGATCAATCAAAACAAAAAGGGGAAGACAAACCACCCCAAAAGGGGAAAAGGGGAAAAAGGGGGAAAAGGGGATGGGGGAAAAAAAAAGCACTGGGGCTACCTACCATAACTTTGTCCTTTAAAAGGGGGAGGGTGCCGCCAAAAACCAAAAAAACTTTCCCAAATGGGGCAAACGGGGAGGGGGCAAAAAAGGTTTTCCCTCGGGGCATGCAAAAGGTTGGGGGGTCAAAATTTCTCAAAACGGGTGACCTCCCGGACCGTCATATAGACATAGCCACGGGGGAAGAGTTTGTCCCCCCATTTTCCCCGAAAACAGGGACTGGGAAACTGTGAGTAAGTGTTTTCATTAGGGCAGACTTACTTAGAGAGACCCGTACCGGGGGACCCTAAGCAGAAAATTAAACGGGGGTCCCAAAAGGGTTATCCGTTCGCCTAAAAAAGTCCTCAAAGAATTTGAAATGTTAAACCCAAAACCCCCCAAAGGGTAGCAGCCCAAAAAATAAAGGGAGGATCAAACCTCTCCCGGGTTTTCACCGCCCCGAAGGATCTTTTGGGCCTTTGGGTTCCACCTTTAGTACCTCCGGGGGTTGGGGGGATTCCAGAATAGTAAAATTTTTTTACAGGGTTTTCCTTAAAGTGTAAACATGTTAAGGGTTTTTCCCCTTGCTTTCCCCAGAATACTCTTGGGCCAAATGTCATATGGAAAAAGTGCTAACCCAATACAGCTCCCATTTTTTCCATATTTTCTTCCTTATTTCCTCTCAAGGTTTGGGTTTTCCCGCAAATGGCATATATTTCGGAAAAATTAGACCTTTGGTAGATATTCCCAATTTTTTTCAGATGATTTCCAAAAATTTGGGGAGGTTTTAGATAGTTTATTAGTCCCAAAAAAGACGTTTAGGAATAGTAATTTTTTAGGGAAAAACCTGAGCCTGGGGCCCGGGAGTTAAAATTTGTTTTTGGGAGCGAATAAATGGAATCGCTTTCAAACCGCCCCCTTTTTCAATTTCGCAAACCAAAAAAAATCGTGCTCCAGCCAGGGGGACAAAAGTACCCAAAAAACACCCTGTAATAAAAGGGTACAAAAAAAGGCCCCCATGGGGGAACCTTAGAAGCCACGGGAATCTAGGGTCTACAATAAAATTTCCCAAAAATTGGGAAGGGAAAAACCCAATAGGGCCCATAGAAATATCCCGTTTCCCCCTATAGACTTATTTGGGGCCACAGGAAGGCATTAAAGGGTGGGAAAAGGTGCCAACCAAATTTTTTTTTAACCCCCCAACCACTTGGGGTAGGCCCCCTCAGGGGGGACCAAGGGTTTGGAAAAAATTTTTTAAGGGGGTGGCCAAGTAAAAGAAAAGGGGAAAATTAGGGAAATGACAATCCCCCCCTCCTCCCTGCAAACCCCCAGCCCCCCCCCTAAAATCCTAAGTGAACCATAGGGCCCCAAAGAATTTTAAAAATTCTAAATTTAAATCGCAGTTCAGCCCTGGGGACCCGCCACGGGAGAGTTTTTCGAATAAATAGAGGATTTAAGGGGATAATAACCCCCTTAATCGCTTTATCCGCCAAAGGGGAAAGGGTATGGGAAAATGAGTTCCCCCTTAAGTAACAAACCCCACAATTTTTTTAAAAAAAAGGGGGAAATTGGGCCCGTAGAGGGCCAAAAGTTTATTCGGGAATTTGGGCCCCTAAAAAATTTTAAATGATTTTCTCCCCTTGGGCCCTTAAAAGGATGTTGCTTTTTAAGGGGGGGTAAAAGGGCCGATTTTTGGGAGGTTTAAAAGGTAAGGCTTCTGACTTGGAGGATTAAAAAAACCCAAAAAACCCAGAGTCGGCCCAAATTTAGTAAGGGGGGTGCCTGGGAAAAGGGGGAGGGGCTTGGGCGATAAGGGAAGGGGATGTCTTGCATATAAAGGAGAGATTAAAATTTCCCCTTTCCCCGGGCAAGATACCCTAAAAATTTTGATTGGGCCCCCCTTTTCGCAGCCGCAAGAGGTTTTTAAATGGATAGGGCCCAAAAAAAAAGGGGACAAAGGGCATCCCTGTCCCTTTTTTGCCTTTTTTTAATTTTCAAAAACCCTTTAGACAGAAAAAAAGGGGAATTGGATAGAGGGAAAGGGTCCATAAAGGCCCTAAAAAGCTGTCCAAAGGTAACCCGAGAAACCCAAGGGGCCCTCCCAAAGTTTTAAACAGGAAGGGGCCCGGCCCCAACCTTTCGAAGGCCTTTTTCTCTCAAAAACCTTTTAAGGGAAATAATCGGGCCCCCCCAAAAGTTTTTCGTGTAAAAATCCCCACCTTGTCTAAACGGGGTAAAAACCCCCCTGATCCCTTTTTGGATTAACTTGGGAGCCAACCTATTTAACCGATTTGGCCAGAAGTTTGGTTTTAAAAAACTTTGGTCCAATTAAGGGGGGCTATGGGGCGGTAAAATTGTTTCAATTTCCGCTGGGTCTTTTTCTGGTTTTGGGGAAATTTAATTATGTGAAAAGGGTCATTGTCTTTTTGGAATAGGGGCGCCTCCCAAAAAAGAAATTTAAAAAATTGAGTAGAAAAGGGGCTAGAATGTCTATGAATACCTTTTTGTTTTAATAAAAGGGAGCCCATCCGGGCCCGGGGGGCTTTTTTAGTTGGGAAATTTCCTTCACCCCCCCCCTATCTCTTTTCCCCTTAAAAGGAGCAATTTATGGAAACTAAAGGCTTCTTGGGGAGAGGGGGGAATGAGCATGTTTTGCAAAAAACTCTAAAAAGTTGACGCTGCCCTCCTTTTATTTTGAGGTAGCCAGAGGGGTGGAAAAAAAAAAAGCTTTTGGAAAAATAATCACAAAAGAATTTTTGGGGCCCTTGAATCAGGGCAACTTAGGGTTCCAACTGGTCTCCCAGGGCTTCTGGCATAGCGGTTTACTAACTTTTCTTTTAAATGCCTGGCAAGAATGGTATGAACTTTATTCCCCTTTCATAAAACCGGGTTTGGAAATAGAAGGAGAAAAAACCTTTTTCCAAAACCCAAGGGTGGGGAAAAAACTTTAAAGGGCTTTGGGCCGGTTTTCAACAATTCGAAAGCAAGGCGACAAATTAAAGGGGCGTGGCCAAATTTTTCTCAAGGGCCCCAGTGGGCACAAAGGGGCTATAGTCTTGGGTTTTCCATCCTTTTTTTAAGCCCGGAGCCAAGGCAAAAACATTGAAACCCCTTTAAAACTGGCCCTTTTTCGCCCCCAAAAGGGGGAGATGAAGGGGAAATGACCTTTTATTCTTTTTAAAATAAGAAGAAGTGGGCCTCCCTTTAGCTTCCCCTTTTTTCTGGTTTTTTTACAAACTTTCATTTTCCTCCAATTTACAAGACCGCCCCAGGATTAAACCCTTTTTTTAAATTTTTTTCGAACCATTTCCGGGGCAAGGGCCGACCCTGTTTTTCGGTTTTAATGCAGGAAAGTTTCAAAAAAGGGGCAAAGACAAAAAAATTGTCCAAAGAAATAGTCCAACTGGGTTTGGTTTCCTTTTGCGGGGAAAGAAGAAGGTGAACTTTTCCCCCTCCTTTGGTTCCCAAAACCCCCACAAGTCAAAAAGAGAAAAATTTTTCCTAAAGGGGTTTCCTAAAACCTTGAAACCTAACCTGGGCCGGGGGCTTTAAACCCAAGGGGGGTCTCCTACCAAGACCCTCCAAAAAGTCCCAAAATTAAAATCCCACCTATTTAACAGGGCAAGGGGGGAACCCAGAGATTTTAGCGAAACCCTTTGGGTTAAAAAAAGCTATTTGGGCAAATTTTTGGGACAAACATAAAAATATAGGGGTTTTTCCCTAAATTTAGCCGTAAAATAAAAATACCAACCCCCCTTGGCAATCAGGGGTGATTTCCTTTAAGGGGCAAATTTGGGGGATCAGGAAAAAGGGCCACCCCTTTCTTTCCTTTTTCTCGTTAAAGGCAGAAAAAATTTGGGTTGGGGGAAATTTCCTGGCAAAGTTAAAAGTTTCCCCGCTTTCCCTTGTAAAAAGCCCCTTCCCTTTTGGGGAACACATTCAGGGGTTTTTTTCTTTTCCCCTGTTAGGGCCAGGGGCCCTTGACCACCGGTTTATCCTTTAAAAAATTTTTGCGGTTTCGGGAAACTGACCCTGCTTACGCTGGGGTTTAATGCAAGGATCCAACCATGGAAAGGACCGGTGGGGTGACCCGGTTTTAATCCTGTGCAGATACTTCAAAGGAAAAATTTGGAGTATTTTAAAGGGAAAAACAGGGGGTAGGGAAAAAAATTAAACTTAAAAAAATTAAATTTTTTCAAAATTGGTTAAAAACCCAGCTTTATCAATCTATTGATTAGGGAAAACGAGTCCCACCTTCTTTCTTTGCTTCTCAGGGGCCCCTGAGCTCGGGGGGTGAAAAAAAGGAAACAAGGGAACCCCCCCAAGGGGAACCTCAAAATGTGGGGTCCCAAACCCCAACCACCCCCCCCCGATTCCCCGGGAAAAAGACAACTACCCGGAAAAGTGGTTCGGAAAAGGAGAGGCTACGACCCGTTCCCTCCAAAAGAAAAAACCACCCGAACCAAAACAAAAATATTATCAAAGAACTGAAGAAATAAATCTTATTAAAAAGTAAAGGCCCGTTTTGGTCCATTGAAAAGCAATACAATTAAAGCCCCCGCAAAGGAACAATTAAAATTTAGAACTGGTCCCCTTAATTTTTTGGAACTAAGAAACTCTTTTTTACATACCCTTAAAAAATTTTTCGCCACGAAAGAGCCCCCTTTTTCACATGGGGGATTCCCAACACGCCTTAGGGTTTTGAAGGGGGGGCCCCTTTGGGTGTGTCCCCTTTGGAGAAAAACACACGTTCCATATTTGGGGGCCGGTGGGGGCGTTAAGTAAAGGGGAAACCCCCCAGTCCCCTCCAAACTTAAAGGGGGCCCGGGAAATTGGGAAAGCCCTTTTTCAGACTTTTGGGGGATACTTGGGGAAAAACTTTTGGGGGCGGGAGACCCCCCCCTCAAGTGTCGCTATTTAAGCAAAAGGGAAAAATTTCCCGCGATTTATTTTTTTAATTTTTTGTTTCCCAAATATTAGAAGAGCCCTTCAGTTGGGAGCGGGTTCGTAGAGTGGGGGCCAGGAGAGGGGCGGGAATAGTTTGGGTTTTTTTGTTTCCCCCCGGAAATTCAATAAAAGAGCAAGGGCCCCCTTTCTTTTTGCCAGAGAGCTTCTTTCCTCCCCTTTTAATCAAGGGAAAAAAACAGGGTTTTAAAAACCCTGGGGTGCATTGAGGGGCCCATTTAAAACCTGAGTGCCTTTTTGTGCTCCGGGCCAAAATTTTTAAAAAATTTTTGGGAAAGGGGATCACCCATTTACTTGACTTTAAAATAGAAATCCAGAGTTGGTTTTTCAAGGGTCCCTTTTCCCCCTTAACCTCCGGGAGGGGCCCCCTGATCCGGACAATTTCATCTGCGGGGCCCCTTAAAATTAACAATGTCCTCAAGTTGGCGGGGGGAAAACATTAAGCAAATACATGATCTTAAAATTGGGGGGGGTGAGTTTTGCCCCCCTGAATTTACGAGTATTTTCCCTTTCCTCTTTCCCAAAGGATTTCCCCCTGGAGCAATTTTTCTTAAAATCTTTTCCTATCTAAAAAATCTCAAACCCCCCCAGTTTAATTTTTTAAAATCTGACAATAGAGCTTCAGGGCATCTTTTGTAGGGAAGTTGCAAGACCTCTGTCCCAAGGGGGAAAAAGTCCAACTGTTTGCGACTTTGAGGGGGTTTAAAGGGGCCCACTGAAAATCCCTTCCAAAATGTTAACAAAGCTGGCAGAATTTCCCGGGGGGGGGGGTTTATTGGGTGACCAGTTTTCAGGGGGCCAAAACTACTAACTGGGCATTTTTGAAGTGAGGCCCGGGTTTAAGTCCCTTTTCCTGGCCCTGTTTGGGGGGGGTTTTTCCCCCGGTTTTGGGGTGGGACCATGGCGCGTAAGCGCTGAAAATTTTTTGTGCGTGCTCCGGGCCCGCGGCAAATGGGGCGGAGGGGGGAGGAAAAAAAATGGGGGCAAAAACCCTCTGCAGGGGAAACCCGTGCCGGGCGTTGGGGTTCCTCGCTCCAGGGGCCCCTCAGGGCCTTGAGGGGTTTAGCCGCCCCCCAGGTTCTGGTTTTACCGGGCCGCGACAAAGTTTCCCCCTTGGGGTTTCTGAGTGATAACCACCGTTGGCAAAACCCGGATTTAAATTGGGGCGGGAAAAGGGGCCGTCGGCAATTTCGGGTTAAAACCCCAAAGGGCCCCGAGCCCCGTGGTTTTAGGAGCGATTCAGGGAAAGGGGTCCAGCGAAGATCGAACCCGTAAAGTGCGGGTTGGGGACCGCCTGAGGGGCCTTCCGAGTTCCGGGGCTTCCATTAAAACCCCTCTAGGGGCCGGGGGAACTGCAGGGTTCTTTTGGGTTTTTGTTGGGCCCTCCCCGCGGGAGCTCCTCTAACATCGGCCATCGTCATCCTTCCGGAAAACCCCCTCTTTTATTTTTTTATTTTATTACAACTTTTTTAAAAAAAATACAAAAAACCCTTTTTTTCAAAAAAGAAAAAATGGTTTTTAACCATAAAATTTTTTTTAAAATTTTTCCCGTGTACGGGGAGTTATTTGGGTTGTTTTTCCGGGAAAAGTTGGGCTTTTTATGGTATCATTTTTTGAGGGGACAAGACTTTTTTTTTATCCTTTTAAATCCTTTTTTTTAAGGGGAGGGGGGAAGGGAAAAAACTGCAAAACCTAGTAGGGTTTTTTTTTTTTTTATTTTAAAAACGCCCCATGGCATATCCATGACCAGTAACTTACCCCCGGGGTCGTATTATTACTTGATCCCCAGTTTTTTAAAAAGTTTTTTTTTTTTTTTGAATCACTTTTAAAAAAAAAAAAAATGTTTTTTTGTTAAAATATTTATGCATCGCGTCTTTTGAGGGCCATTACTTTTTTATTTTCCGAATACAGACTATGTAAGGATTTTTTTGGGGAAAACAATTTTTTAATTTGGTACAACTTTGGTTTTAATTTTTTGATCGCTTTTTATTCCATTTTATTGCTGCAGGATGAAAAAAAACGTAATTCTTGATGTTTTTTTGTTTTTTTTTTTTGGGGCTTTCACCTAGAAAATTAACATAATTTATAGGTAGGGTCTTACGCCGCAGCGATCCCAAAAAGGGTACTTTTATTTTTTATCTTTTTGGGGCGTTTGGGCTTTGAAAAGGGGGAAAAGGGTGGTGTAGTTTTTTTTTATTTTATTTTTTGTGTTTGTTTTTTTACTTTTTTTTACTTTTTCAAATTTTTTCACATTTCCTCAGTGGGGATTTGTAACATCAATGGACAGATTGCTGATACAATGGAAGACCTTATAAGCAACCAGCAGGAAAAAATGGGTGGAAGGCATGTCCCTGATTATGCATAGTTGCCACTTTCGAAAATGAAAAAGCAGGGGGAATTTAGTGGGGGGGCGCCATTTCGCGCCCGGCAAAAAAATTTATGGGCACCCCCCCATCTTGTTGGGAGCCACGGCCTTAAAAAAGCCACACCCACTCCACCTAACTGATAACGGCTTTGGGAAAAAAGCCAGGGAGATGCCCTTAAAAGCCAGGGATAGCCCCCCATAACCAGGGATGCCCCTTACAGGCCGGTAGATCCCCCCTTGTAGCCAAGAATGCCCCTCTGTAGCCCCGGTAGACCCAAAATTTTTTGCCAGGGAGATCCCCCCTTTTTTCCAAGGGCCCCCCATTGTTGCCAGGTAGGGGCCCCCTCTTTTGCCAGGATGCCCCCTTGTTTGCCAGGTATGCCCCATCTGTTTGCCGGGGATTTCCCCTCTTTTTCCATTTGAGTCCCCCTGTTTTCCAGGGATGCCCCCATCTTTTGCCCGTAGTGCCCCCCCTGTTCCAGGGTGCCCCCTCTGTTAGCCAGTAGTGCCCCCTCTGTTTCCAGATGTCCCCTCTTTAGCCCGTAGTGCCCCCATCGTTTCCAGGGAGTGCCCCATCTTTAGCCAGGGTGTCCCCCCGTTTTCCAGGGATGTCCCCCCCTGTTTCCATAGTATCCCCTCTGTTTTCCCCGGGGATGACCCCTCTGTTCCAGTAGTGCCCCCTCGTTTCCCGGTAGTGCCCCCTTTTTGCCCCAGTAGTGCCCCCCCGTTCCAGGTAGATGTCCCCTTGTTCCCGTTGCCCCCCCGTTGCCAGGGAGGCCCCCTTTGTTGCCATTTTTTGCCCCTCTGTTGCCATAGTGCCCCCCGTTCCAGTTTTGCCCCCTCTTTCCAGGGAATGCCCCCCTGTTAGCCAGGGAGTTTCCCCCATCCCGTTAGCCGGTTTGTCCCCCCAAAAGTTGCCAGGGAGTTCCCCCCCTGGGTTTCCAAAGGGAGTCCCCCCGTTGCCCCGGTTAAATTCCCCCCCTCTGTTTTGCCCTAAAAGGGCCCCCAAAAACTAATAAAAATTTTAAAAAAAAAAACCACTTACCCTTTCCCGGCTTTGCAGCACAGGCCTTCCCGACCGAACTTTCCCCGGGCGCAGGGGGGAAATGAGAGCAAAAAGCGCTTTTACTTCCCCCTTCAGCCGCGCGGCACTTTCCCCGCGCCGTTGACCTGTAAGTAGGGGACCACCCGGGGCCGTACATAAAAGGGAGAGGAGGGGGAGGGGGGATCCCCCCCCGCCCCCTCCCCCCCCCAAATGAGACCCCGGGGGGTGAGCGGCCCCGCCCGGGCCGCTGCACCCGCCCGTAAACGGGGTCCCGGGGGGCAAGGTTTGCGGGACCAGGCAAATCTTGCGCCCGGTAATTTTTAAAGGACCCCCGGCCGCCTCAGGCGGCGGGGGGAATGCCAAACTCCCCCGGGAGGGCGGGAGGGGACCCCCCAAAAGCGGGACCCCCCCGCCAAAAAAAAGGGAGAGTTGGCATGTTTGGGTATTTTTCTCAAACAGGGAGGGGAAATTCCCGGGATGAGAAGGAGGGGCCCAACCAGTGGGGGCAGCCCCGGGCCTTTTCCAAAAAAAAGCAGAATTTGGGAGCAATATAAATGCACTATTTGGGGGGCCAAGGAACCCCACCTTGGTGGGGAAAAAACGCAGTATAGATAAGTTAAACCCTAGGGTTTCTTTTGGGTTTTTGGGATTTTTGTATAGCTGCTGTGCACTTTATTGGGCTTTTTCTGATGGCTGTAGCGGGGGTGGGGGGCCGTTCCCCCCCCTCCGGTCCAGGCTTTACTGGTACCCTGGGCCTTTAAAGCCTGTGCAGGAAGAGACCAGTGAGAGAGTCAACCTGATTTAAAGAGTGTTTGGAACCCCTGTCTCCAGAGGGTGCTGTCCCCAGAACCAACCAGTGACCCTATAAAAGAGATTTCACCAGCCACACGGTGGAGTACATGTTTGGTTTTTCCTTTTTGATGCGACTTAACCTTTGTTTGCTGCGGAAAATTGGCGAAGTAAGTCCCCTGCAATAGACTTTATGTTTTTTTTTTTGTTTTCCCGGAAAAAAAAACCCTGTATTTTTGTTGCAACCACCTTTTGTCCCCTCCTCTATACCCACAAACCCTACATATGGTGGGGGTTTTTGCTATGGGCACTGGTGCAAAGGGGTAACGCAATACGTTTTTTTTTGAACTTTATGTCCTGGTTTAAAGGCTGCGCATTCCTGCTAACCCGTCCACTGCAATGGGGAATCTATTCAAGCAATTTGGGGAGGGCCCAAAGCCAACCAGCAAAAAACAACCGTCTGTTCTGGGAAAAAAATCAGCACTCAAACAATGTTTTTTTGCCCAAGGGGGAAAACTTCGGGGGGCTTTGGGACATAAAAGGCAACAATGCACCTTTTCAGAAGATGACCCCGATGATGACGTAAGGCTATCGCAGTGTTTGAGAGGCTGACGAAAAAGAAAACTCCGGTTGCCCGGTGGACGGGGAAATTTGGGTCCTATGTATCGGGGGAACCGCGAAGGGCCCCTTTTTACCTCACTACAAGCAAAACCAAGGACTATACCTCCTAAGGCCGAGATTAGGCCAGGCGTAGTCACCCCTAGCGGTCGGGCCCGCAATTCCATGATTTGGGGGTTTGAGAAGCATAAGCCCCCCCGTCCCCACTCTTACCAACTACACCTTGTGGGAAGTGGCTCAACCGGGGTCGGTTTTCCCTCAGCCCCTTTTAAACCGGTTTCATGGACGCTACGGATGACTTTTCCCCGAGAGCGCATCGCGGGTTGCCCAGGGAACCCAAGACGCTGGATAAAATGATTGCCCCGTGGGAGCGGTTTACCATTCAGAGCCTATCTGGCAAAAAAAAACATTTAAAAAACTCCAAAGGGCATTTTATGCTATCTACAATGTTTTAAAAAACTTTTGGGTTCTTGGGTTTCCCCAAAGTTTTTTGGGCCCAAAAAAAAACCCCCAAGCCCCCCCCGGGGTTACAACGGGAAACTAATTTTGCTTTTTTTTCTTTATAAGGAGAAATAGATACCTTCCCCTTTTGGTTTCTTTCACCGCCCCCCTCCACAGGCTTGTTTTAACGGAACAATATGCTTTGAAGGGGGGCTTTTTTTATTTTTCCCCTCTTTCATTTTGGGAGCCGGTTTTTCACAGTGAGAAATCGAAATTGAACCCCGGAATATAAATAGATTAGGACCACCCAATTTAGATCCCGTTGTAAGGGTGGGGTGGCCTTTTAGCATTTTTTTTGGCCAAGAAAAATTTCGGGACCAAGAATCTCAAAGTTTTTTCAAAATATTGTAAAATAACAAAAAATGCCCTTTGGAGAAATTTTTTGTGGGTTTTTTTTTTTCCCTTTTTTAGTGGTGTGCCCCTGAATTTGGACGTGGACATATGAAAAATGTGCCGCAGCCTTTCCCGTGGCACCCCCGGGGTTTGCAGTGTTTTTTTTAGAAATGGTTTTTTTTGTTCAGGGGGGCTATACCCTTGTAATTTTTGGGGAAAAAAAATATTTTCTTTTAAAAATTTAAAAAAAATATTTGGAGAAGTAGAAAACCTCCATTTTGGTTTCCTGGGACCGCCCACCTCCACAGGTGTTATATCAATTAATATTCTTTGAAAAGTTGGTGCTTTTTTTTTTTTTTTCTCGGGATTTTGGAGCCCATTGGGACGGGAAAGGTCGAAGTTGACCCAGGGGAGAGATAATATTTAAATAGGGCCACCCAACTGAGATCCCCTTTTAAGCCCCGGGGGGGCTTGAGGGATTTTTTGGCCCAAAAAAAAATGCGGACCCAAAAATCTTCGGAAATCCTATTTTGGGGCCCAAAAATCAAGCCCAAAAGGGGGGGTTTGCCCCCGGGGGCCAAGCACCAAAGCCTTCTCCGCCGATGACCAGGGGGCCCTAGCCGGAACCTGGGGCCCGGGGTTTATCCCCCCAGAAGAGAGAGGTTTTGGTTGGGGAAAAGAAAAAGGGACTTTCACTCCTTTTAAAAAACCCCCCGGGTGGGCCCAAAAAAAAGGTCGTTTTTTGGAAAGGGTGGGCCCAAAACTGGGGGCATATTGCAAACGCACTGTCCTCAGCAGGAGGGGGGCCTTGGAGTGTTGGGGGCCACCCCCGTCTCCATGTTTTTTCCCCCCCTGGGCCGAGTGCTGTGCCCCCGCCAGGGCCCCGAACCCCCAGGAATGCCATGTCCAAGTGAAAGGGTGGGCAGTGTGGTGGCCCGTTGGACCCCTGGCAGGGGTTTGGTTTCCCTTTTTGCGAGCTTCCATCCCGCCCTACCCGGGTTTTCCCAGAGAAAACGGTTGGGGGTGGGGCTGCATTCATGGGGCACTAAGCACTACCCCCCTGGCTACAGTACTTCGGACTGTTTGGGGCTCGGAACCATTAAGTGGGCACATTTAAAAACTTGCACATCCCCTAAATTTTGGGAAAGGGAAATTTCCCCCTTTCCCGGGGAAAAATTGGGCAAAAACCCCAAGGTGATCCTATGAGGGGGGGTGTGAGTCCCCCAAAACCCCCATCCCTTTCCACTTTGCGGAGGAGTTAAAAATTTTGGGTGCGGTAGGGGGTGACCATGAGGGAAATGATAACCCTTTTCCTTAGCTTTATTGGCAGAGGGGAGGAAGAGTTCCCCACCTTGAGCAAAACCCGGCCCCGGGCCCCGGAGGTTTCACGGGAAACTTCGGGAAAAAGGGAAGTTGCCCAAAATCTCACCCCAAAAAAAAAAGCCTGGGACCCCGGGAACGGTACTAAATGAGGTCCTGCAAAGGAGCCCCCCGTACCCGAGCAAAAGGGTTTCCCCATTTTTTAGTAAAAAAATGATTTGTTGTATGGGTTGTAAAAGTAAAATGGGGGAAAATTTTGGAAAAAGTTGTTTGGGGCCAGTACCCTATAGGGAAAAGGTTTTGGGACTTGATTTTGGCCACAGTCCCTTTTGCGAGGGGGTCAAATTTTGTGGGCCGAGAAAACGCAATAGCGGGGAAATTAAAAAAGGTTTTTTTGGCCCGGCTGTCATCAAAGATTGTAAAACCTTCCCCAGGCCCAATTTAAATGCTTTTTATTTTCCCATTTCTGGAGGGCCTTTTGTTCCCCCTGCCAAAATTTTTAATTTCCTTCGAAAGGAAACGCTATGGATTTAATAGGGGCCCTTTGGGCAAGTCTGCCCGGGGGGGCACCAAAATTTTTAGTCAAACTTGGGTTATGCACCCTTTTTCCCGAAGGGGCCAAACCCCCAAAAAATAAAGTCCTCGAAGTGTATTTCCCGAGGTTAGTCAGCTTTTCTAGGAAAAAGAGCCCCCGTCCAACAAACCAAAAACAGGAGGGCCTGGGGGTTGTTACAAAAGTAACAGGGGGCATTTTTCACTGAACCCTTTCCCGGCACTACAGATGTGGGCGCATGACATGTTACGGACCCTGGGTGAAAGTTCATGTTAGCTCTATGGATTCCCAGAACTCGGGGGAAGCGGTATCTGAGAAGTAAGGCGCATGTTGGCCTTGGGTGTTTATTGAGGATCCCAAAAGGGTGGTCTAGCCCCCCATCGTATTGGGGCCCAAGCCAAATGGGAAATTGGGGGTTTGCAAAAGAAATTTCCCCACACTAAATGAGGTTTCAAAATGGGATTTCCCAAACCCAAAACCCCGGGTGGATGAAATTTATTGAAGACTGGGGGCCCGCTAGGTAAAATAACAAAAAAAGGGCCTTACTAAAGGGGTTTCGGGAGATTCCCCTGTCCAAAAAAGGCCAAGGAGGGGAAAAATGCCTTCCCACACCAAAAGGGGCTGTTTCCACTACACCAGGATTTCCCCCTTTAGGTTTCAAGAGGCCCCAACCCACAAATTTTAAAAGGGGAAAAGGGTAAGTTTTTAAAACCCCAAAACCCGGGACGGGATCTGCCTACCTGGACGATATTGTGATCTTCAGTATGATTGGGAATCCATTGAAGCAAAGTACAGGCGTTACTCGACCCGCTCGGGGAAAGCAGGGTTTACGGCTAACCCTGAAAAATGTGCTATTGGGTTAGGAAGCCCGATATTTGGGTATTTGTAGGTAGGGGCACAATAAAAACCCCAAATAAACAAAAGTAGAGGAAAATTCAGAGGTGCCACCAACCCCTCACGAAAAAGCAGGTGAGGGCGTTCCTGGGACTGTCGGCTACTATCGCAGGTTTTGTGCCAAACTTTGCCTCTGTTGCAGCCCCGCTGACAGACCTGATGAAAGGGAGGAAGGCAGTAATGGTTCGGTGGTCTGAGGAGGCCGAAAATTCATTTCAGGGAATGAAAAAAGCCCTTTGTAGCCCGCCGGTGTTTAGGCACTGGGCTTCTCCAAAGAATTTATTGTCCCCGACGATTCCTCAGAGTTTGGGGGTTTGGGCAGTCATGTCACAGGAGGTGAATGGGGAGGAGCACCCCATTACATATTTGATAGAAACTTACATCCGTGAAAGAAATATTCAATCGTGGAAAGAGAGTGTCTGGCGATAAAGTGGGCTTTGGGGTCCTTACGGTATAAACTGGCGGGTAGAAAAAATTTAGGGTGGTGACAGATCATGCCCCGTTACGTGGATGTACCAAAATAAAGGTAATAATGCCAGAGTGAAAAAGATGGTTCCTGACTGCAAGATTTTAAATTTGTGGTAGAAAAAACAGGGCTGGGAAACATTATATAAATGCTGACGCCCTTTTCAAGGCTCCACTGTCTGGTCGGTTCAAGTGCCCAGTCCCTGGCCTTGGGCAGGGGGGGGGGGGTTTTAACAACCAGTAGGAAAGATAGTGGTTTGGAAAGGGTTTATGTCCCTAGTAATATGCTGCAAACAGTAGGAAAGCTCCAGGGATGTCAGAGAGGCCAATCCAGTGGGACAGCCCGGTCTTTCCAAAACAGCAGAATGGAAAGCAAGAGAACTGCACTAGTGGGGCCACCAAGGAATCGGACCTTGGTGGGAAAAGACAGCAGTATAGATAAGTAACCATAGGTTACTTATGTTTGTGTATTTTAGTATAGCTGCTGTGCAGCTTTATTGGGCTGCTTTTTCTGAACGGCTGTAGCGGGGGTGGGAGGCCGCTCACCCCTCCGGCCCTGGGCTTTATCCGAAATCCCTGGGCCTTTAAAGCCTGTGCAGGAAGAGACCTGGTGTTTAAGCCCAACCTGATGCTAAAGAATGTTTGGAAGCACCTGTCTCCAGAGGGTGCTGAGCAGGAGAGAGGAGTCTGCTACTGACCCCTGAACCAGACCAGTGAGTCTACTACAAAGAGAGTTTACCAGCCACACGGTGGAGTACATGTTTGGTTTCCTTTTGATGCTGGACTTAACCTTTGTTTTGCTGCGTGTTATATGGCTGAAGTAAGCCTGCCGCAATAGACTTTGTTATGTCTGCTGTTTGTTTTGCCGGTGAAAAATAAAACCCTGTATTTTTGTTGCAACCTACCTGCTTGTGCCTGCCTCTGTGACCGCTAATCCTCACAACCTGTACACAGCGTTGCTGCTGTGTACTGGTCGTCATGGTAACCGCCGATCACCATGCCTACAATGCATTGTGGGCATGGTGATGTCACCAGACTACCTGGATGCTTTCACAAAGCATCCGGGGAGTTGAGTAAGGGACCAGCGAGCGGCATCTCTTCTGCCCGCTGCACCGCATCGCAGGCAGCAGGAGCTCACTCCTCCTGCCTGCAGCTTCGTTATTGCGACCATGGCAGGTAATGATAATGAAGCGTTAATCACCCGCGGCTGGGGCTCACTCCAGCCGGGGGTGATGCGACATGAAGCCAATGGTAATTTATCGCTGGTTCCATGTCGCGATCGTCCGCGGCTTGCCTGTAAGCCCGCACGATCGCCAGGACGTCACTTCCCGCTAGGACGTATGCATACGCCCAATGTCGGGAAGGAGTTAAACTTGCCTGAAGTTGTCTTTCAGAGTAATCATGCTTTTACCATTTTACTTCTGTAAACTTTGGCAGTGTAAATTATCAACAGATTTTTTTTTTATTTTCCTGCCTCACCACATTCCAGCAGCTGTATCTTATGTAGTTTTGAGTCAGTGTAAATGTGTGAGTGTTTTTTTGGGGTGTTTTATTATCATAGGATACACATAACAGTCATAAGAAAAAATATTTGAATTCCATAGCTTTATGTATCAGGATGAAAACACCTGGTCCTTTGAAAGACTTAAAATTAGGTAAATACAACCTCAGATAAACAACAAAACATGTATGAAAACTTAAGTGCACCATCACTGCTACCCAGGGGCATAGCTAGAGACTCATGGGTCTGGGTGCAAAACTTCAGCTTGGGGCCCCGATACTCGCAGACACCGTCTGTGGACCAGTACTTTTCAACAACAGGTTCCCTACTTCACGAGACGGATGTCTGCTGTGTAGCGCGCTGCAGAAAATGATTTCTATTTAAAGGAATTGTGCAATAGAAGAAAATTCTTTTAAAATGGGGCTAAAGTAAAACAAGTTAAATAGTCAAAACATCTGTTCACTCTTGCACCCTCCCATATCCCCCCAAAAATAATGTTGTGGAGTGAACAGGAAAAATGCAATTGTGCCTTTTGTTTTTTGGGTTTAGTTTTTGTTGGAGCTTTTGCTGAATAATTTAATTGACATATTATCTGTATTATTTTGGTGTCAATATAAATGCCACATTATCACTACTATGTAGTGACTAATACCATCATAATGTTTATTGACCAAATCAGTATACCAAGACCAATATTACCAATAACAGCAACATACATAGACCAAATAATACCCCAAATCACTATAATATAGTGACTAATACCATCATACTGTTACTGACCAAATCAAAATACCAAGACAAATATTACTAATAACAATATACAAGCACCTAATAATACCCCACATATCACCACCATATAGTGACTAATACCATGATACTGTTACTGACCAAATCAATATGCCAAGACCAATAATACCAATAACAACAATATACAAGGTCCAAATGATACCGTCACATCTTGACCACATATTACCACCATAAACAGTTTGAATAATACCATTGCACTGTTACTGAATATAAACCATTACACTAAGACCACTATTTCCATCTACAGTAATCATATTGTGGTAGATAGCAGTTGTACACAGGCTCTGCAGCTGTGTAAGTAATTACAGGGCAGTTACATTTAGGGACTCAAAGATGACGTTTTATCTGATGGGTTGTTCTCTTTTCCTTTTCTTTCTCCATCTGGTCCAGATCATCATGATAACTTCTCCCGGCCACAATTGGTCCCAGCAGAATTTACCACACAAATATCTTAGACTCCAAACAGTCAAAGTACCCCCAGCAGATTATTAGGCCCACATTTGTGCCACCAATAGGTAGGAACACACTCCATATAGTAGACAATCCCCCAAATTAGACAGGCGGATAGGAAGACACTTATTTTAGATAGATTAGACCTTAAAAATTAGTCAGATAAATAGGCAGACTCTTTCTATTAAGTAGGTAAATTCCCCCTTCAGTATAGGGCCCCCTCTGGTAGATAGGTAGATACCCACTCTAGTAGGTAGGTAGATAGGGCCCGTTTAGTAAGTAGGTAGATGCCCCTCTATTAGCTAATTAGATCATACCCCTTTAGTAGGTAGGTACCCTGTTTCCCCGAAAATAAGACACCCACGAAAAGAAAACATAGTGCAATTTTTTTTATGTAATTCAGAGTTTGGCTGCCTTTTGCTGATGTTTGTGATGAAATCACTACAGTATATTAATACATGTTGATGTTTTGTTCAACAATAAATGTGAACTATTGTTCATAGAAAAAAAAAAAAACATCCCCTAAAAATAAGTTTTAGCTCGTCTTTAGGAGCAAAAATTTATATAAGACACTGTCTTATTTTCGGGGAAACATGGTAGATAGGGCCCATTCTGGTAGGCAGGTAAGTAGATAGGGTCAGTTATGGTAGGTATGAAGGTAGATAGGGCCAGTTATGGTATGTGGACAGGTAGATAGAGCAGGTTATGGTAGGTAGATAGGTCCAGTTATGGTAGGTAAATAGGGCCTCTTCAAGTAGGTGGGTAGGTAAGGACTTCCCCCAGTAGGTTGGCAAGTATTCCACGCAGCCCCCAATTAAAAATAATAATAATAATACTGACCTTGTCTCTCCCTGGCTGTTCTGCTGCCAAACACTCTTCCGGAGCAGGCGTCGTGATGACATCATCACACCACCTGCTCTGGGATGCCAGTTCCGGCATCTGCTAAGCCCAAAGCCTAGACATAGGCTTGGGGCCTAGTACAGGCAGTGGCGCAATGACATCATTGCATCACGCCGCTGCCTTCAGTGGGCAAAGCGGCCGGCATCTGTGTATACCGGTCGCTTTGCTATTTAAGTATTTCTTTATTGAAATTCAAATGAATATCAAAGTAGTGACAATTGATTGGTTGAACGTCAAAGTTTTTGGTCACCATATGACCTTTATCAAATGTTGTCACTGTCAAGAGATAGATGAAGTATTTCCGGCCGCAGCTCAGTATACGCTATGTGGACGGTGTCCTAAGTAGCAAAATAAATGTGCAGTTGATTACATTGGATTTAAAGAACTTGGATTGAAATTATCAACCAGACACTATATCTCACTTCGTGTGCTGAGCATCAGAAAATTATTGCACCGTACAAGCAGCGGCTGTGATCGCTGCCTCCCTGGGTTTATGTGACCCAGCTGTGCAGCTGTGTGGCGAGTGGGGTCTGTGTGCCCATCTGACTCAGGGGCCCGGTCGCAAGTGTAACCACTGAAACCCCTATAGCCACACCACTGCTGCTTCCTTTGGAATTAAAAGGGTGAGGCGTAGCCACAAAACGTCTGAAGCAATAGTCATTGGAAAGAAAAGATCAAAGAGATATTTAGTTATAATACACAGTCAGTTTGTCGAAAAACAAACATAGCATTATTAGCACAAAAATCTCATACCTGCTATGAACCATGGTTGTGGAGAAGTGATTTGGACGTGTTTTGTAGCCACAAGACTTAAGCATCTTGCAGTGGTGAGTTGACCATGAACTCTGTGGGCGACATGTATGATTGGGCTTTTTGCCTGTTTTCAGGCTTATAATGTGCCTCACTGTGCTGGCTCCGCTGTCGGACACAGGAATGCACTGTTAGGCGCAAGCTTCGCCACTTTTCTATGCGCATAACATGAAGGGGCGTTCTCTGGCCGTTCTGGGGCGGGACGCATCACATTCGAAATCTCTGACGCACGTATGAATGTGGGTCGGCAAAGTGAGGCACATTAGAGCTCCAACAGGCAGACCAATTTCAATTTGGTCTGTCTGTCGGAGGCGTCTAAGTTTGCCCCGCATGTATGAAGCGAAACTGGGGCGCCGACAATAAAATCAGGGGCGGGTTCATGGAAAAAACCTTGAAAACAGGCGCTTCGACACGCCGATCTTCATACATGTCCCCCTGTATGTCAAAATATTCTAGAGTCAAATATGAGGCTATCTATCCAACAAGCTTGGCTGAAACTGGGTCAAGCAACAGGACAATGACCCAAATGACAACAGCAAACCTTCAAGAGAATTGCTGAAAAAGGAAAGAATCAAGGTGTTGCAATGGCACAAGCAAAGTCCAGACCTCAATCCCACTTAAAATGCTGTGGTGGAACCTGAATGCTGTGTGCAAATAAAAGGTCACAGACCTCAAAAAATGTAAGCAACTTTGTAAAGAAGGATCGGCCTAAATTCCCCCACAACAATATTAGAGACTACTAAATTCATATAGAAAGTAGGTCCTTCACATTTTTGCTGCTAAAGAGGGTTCTACAAGCTATTAATTCAGAGTGTTCTTTTCCATTTTGGCTTCATTTTTTTTTTTTTTTCAATAAATATTGAAACAGTATAATTTGTCTTTTGTTGTTATTATTCTGTGGTTGTATTTACATTTTTTTTTATTTTTTATTATGTCCTGAGACACAAAAGTATAGAATTCTTATGACTGTCTGTTAACTGTTAAATTAGAAAATGCATACAAATATTTATCATTTTTACTGATCATCATAAATACTTAGCTTTAATGTAGAAACTGTTTAAAGGGTAGTCTAGGATTATAAAAACATGGCAGCTTTTTTTTTCCAAAAACAGCACCACATCTGTCACAGAATGGGACTGGAAGTGCAGCTCCGCTCCATTGAAATGAATGGAACTGAGCAGAAATACCAGACATATCCTGTGGCAGAGGGAATGCTGTTGAAAAAATACAGTCATGTTTTTATAATTCTGGATAACCCATTTAAGGTTATTGGTGGATGTTTTAACAGCATTGATTCATTGAATTATGCCTTGCGCTAGTATAGACCTGAAGCCACTAATTTCCCCCTCATAAGGTGGCACCAAAGCACCAGGAGAACATGCAGGAAAAGACAACGATAACCAGGAGGAGTCAATCTAGAGAGACCCGTCGAGAGCAGACAGTTGGCAGTTGGAGGGACGAGTGCCACATTCAGTAAAAAAGGTGAGAAACTAAGTCAAACCAGTCATCAGACTAAGATACCGGGAGCTGCCCGTACTAGGGATCAGTGAGAGGAGCTGAGACATGGAGAGACGGTGTGAACGGAGAGAGAAACTCTGGTTCCTCTGGCACACCAAGAGAGATACCTCTGTATCCCCAGAAAGAAAAAAAGACTCCAAACCATATTTACCGTTACAAAACCTTTAATAAAGATGTTCAAAGATCCGGTTGTTTCTGTGATGGCTGGTAAACCCTGGTTACTGGGCCTGAAGGCCATCTATATGCCTTTCTTCACACTTTTTGGATTGTAGGTGGAGTGACAGGCCTGCTGATGCTGTTACTATTAAAAAAAAGTGTCTGGAGATCAGGTTGTGAGTTGTGACTAATGTGCCAGATTTATTAACATTGTATGCCATTCTTTTGACCAAAAACACTGGAGTAAAGTAAGCCAACCTAGAGGTAGCATAAGAAAGACAAACATTATCAAAATGTGCCAAGATTATCACACAGGGTACACCACTGTGATTAATTTGGCTCATTGCCCACCATTTTTTTGCAGTATAAATAGGTATAAATTTTGCAGTTTGGATTAGTTATATGATTTAATAATGTTATTAATATTATTACTAATTTTATTATTTTATATTGTTATGATATTAGTAATATTAAATAGTAATTTGATTTGTGCATTTGCTACTAAGTGAAAAAAGGCAGCAGAACACACTGTAAGTGTCGTAACCATAATATTTGACACCTCTTCTTTAAAGCTTTCTACTAAACTTATTTCCCAGCCATATTGCTCAGATTTTTCATGATGCTTGTACTTTGGTGAATGTTGTGGTTTCCTTCGAGACTTCTTAGAGCATCTTATAGTTTGATCTTTAGGTCAATTAGGGTTATATTCACTCATGAAACAACAAGCTTGATGAAACAGAGGATGACTTGTAAATAGTCTCTCTTGATGGATAATGATAAATTATATTTAAATAGTTTGAAAATGTATCCCTTAATGGATTGGTAATCAGCAGCAATTGGTTTTCAAGCACAAATGTAGATGCTATGCTCATTATGATCTATCTTAAAGAGGACACATTTAAAGGTAATAAATCAAATTGATATTGAATTTACAAATTCATGCTTTTCCATATAAAATATTGATAATGTTCAGAATATGTGTATAGTTCATATTATTTCACACAATTTTATCACTTCACACATTAGAGTAAATATATTCTTGCTTTCTTAGGTTCATAACCTTTTTAGTGGTATTAGCCCTTGTTTTCATACTGCAATGTATTATAATAGACCTAATAACTGTACTAAGATGGCAGACCTGGGGGCCATTGTCAGGTATGCTTGTCTGGGGTCTATAGCCTAAAGACAGAAATGATGTATAGATTTATATGTATACAGAGCATGTCACTAATGGGATAAACTCCACCACTAGGATTAGCTAAAAAAATGCACTAAAATTGTTGAAAAATGTACCAAACCAAAACTGTAAAATGTGAATGTAGCCAAAAAAAAGTCTAGAAAGATACAGATAACATTGTGTGTGAGTGAAATATATTGACACCTTAACACTGGCTGGTCATAATCTTTTGGTGAGTTAATTTTTTTTCCTCCCTACATTCCAAGAGCCATAACGTTTTTTTTAATTTTCAATCTACATATACATATGAGGACTTTTTTTCAGGACAAGATGTACTTTTTAATGGTGACATTGACTGCAACATATAATGTTCTGGGAAACTGAAATTTTTTTTTTTTACCTGCTCCATTTTTGAGGTTGTTTTCATGACATTTGCTCTTTAGGGTTTTCGGTAAGTAATTTTAAAAATATAAAAACATTCTCTATTTTTTAACTTTGTACTGCAGTGCCATTTTCTGCGACCAATAATAACTTCTTGTTTTTCCATCTATGGACCTGAATGAGGGCTCATTTTATTGCAGGCTGAAGTGTCGTTTCTATTGGTACCGTATTGCAATACATGCAGCTTTTTGATAACTTTCTATTCCAAATTTTTTGAGACATGAAATGACCAAAAGACACAGTTTTGGTGTCTGGAATATTATTTCTTCTGCGGTGTTCAGCATATGGAATAACTATTAAATTTTAATAGATCTGACTTTTACAGATGCGGAAATACAAATTCTGAGTAGCTTTTCTATTTTTTTTATTTGCAAAATGGTAAATAGGGGGTGTTTTGAGTTTTGAATTTTTTTTTAAGTTTTATTTTTGAAATGTTAATTTTTACACTTCTACTTTTAGTCCCTATAGAGTACTTTACTACGGGGCCTGATCGCTTGCACACCCTTCTGGATTATATTTATAATGCTGAACGGTGTACCAAAATGCCGCTTTGATTGTTTCATGCTTGAGAGAGGAATTAACAGAGGCACTAACTTGAAGGCTATGGAAGCCTTCATTAAGCTACGAGCTGCCATAGCAACTGCCCAGCACCCCCTAATCTCATCGTACAAGGGGGGGGAGCAATCAGTGGAATGAATGGTGGACAATGTCGTCTGAAGGGTTAAACAGCAGTAGTTGGAGCCGGCTCTGATCCCTGCCGTTAGCGGTGCTTGTCAGCTGTAATCAATAGCTGA
Source organism: Phyllomedusa bahiana (assembly GCA_025379985.1). Lineage (NCBI taxonomy): Eukaryota > Metazoa > Chordata > Amphibia > Anura > Hylidae > Phyllomedusa > Phyllomedusa bahiana. The sequence continues at coordinate 26,492 of JAODAL010019060.1, forward strand.
TTTGGGGGGTCTGACCATCAGCCCTTTGGGAGCCCATTATGCTTGAGCTACTATAGTTGATGTCTGACATTGAAGTCTTCAGAAAAAAATAATCTGAATCCCCAGGTGATACTGTACTTTCCTCTGCCACCGTCATCCTAGTAATCAGATTAGGTCACAGTGCTGCCTACTATGGGAATTTAATCTCTTTAGTTAGACAAACCATTTAAACATTAAGCAGAAGTAAATGAGTTGCAGTAGAATACGTTTAGCTGCTCATAGATGTTAGGGTTTTTTGACATTAATGTGGATTTCAATGTGGATTCTGTGTATCACCTTGTACTTCTGTTGTTGATTCTGTGTCACATTTTTCCTTGCACATTTACAATTTACTGCCAGTGGGAATGGAGGTAGAAGTTGCATGTGGCCTTGGTTGCCTGATAAGGTCCCGGGCCTCTTCTGCCAAATAAGAAGATACAATTATTATAAATGGCACATGTTAGGTGCCAGCCCTGTTAGATTTTGTATTGGAACTCATGGTCTCCAAGCTAATTTGTCAATTGCCCAAGTTTGAAAACTGTTTAATTGAACAACCCTTTTAATTTTCTATTTTCTACAATTGCATTTTATGCCTGTATCTGAGGCATAAACAAAATCAGGAAATACAGTTTTTAATGACATACATTTATCCTATTAGGTGAAGCTAATATCTCTTTGCTTATTAAACTAGTGTATAGGTCAAGGAACATTAATTAAGCTATCAAATGTAGTTTCTCTTATGTTTTGTAAGTAATAGACTTTATAATAGGCATTACTTAATATGAACTGATGGCAATGCAGTAAAACTGAATGCCTTTGTCAGACAAATTCCGTTATATTTAGCTCTCAAAGCTACACCTGCAGACAAATAACTGTTTGGATGTATATTTCTTTTTCATATTTATAGAGGAATCTCACTCATTATACAATGTTTGATTGATAAAAAGTAAAAGAAAAACTGTCACATAGATAGATGTTCCTTTTAGGTACATTAGACCCTAAAAATTAGAAATGAAAAAAGTCAGATAAGTGGCAGGTAAATAGCTAGTCCCCATTAGGTAGCTATACACACCCCCCAGTAGGCAGGTAAGTATAAAGAATTCCCACAGTAGGTAAGTATACAGGTACCCTCAGAATGTAGGTAAATAGGCCCCCCCCAGTAAGTTTACAGATTCATTCAGTAAGTGATGAGGTATACAATCCCCAATTAGATATCCCCTCTGTTGGTATATAGGCTCCCTTAGGAGATAGATAAGTATAAAGATTCCCATAGTAGGTAGGGAGGTATATAGTCCCCTATTAGGTATCTATATAGATACCTAGGTAGGTATATAGGGTCCCCTCAGAAGGTAGGTATATGGGGCCCCCACAGTAGATAGCTGCATAGGGTCCCCCTATAGGCCCCTTAGGAAGGTAGTTACATAGGTCCCCTAGTAGTTAGGTAGATAAACAGGGCCTCTTCCAGTAGTTAGATAGGAATACAGAATCTCTCCCAGGAGATAGATAGGTATACAGCCCCCCACCCTGATTAATTATGTAGGTAGACATGGCTTTCCACCAGTATTTAGTCAGGTAGTTAGGGCCACCTCCCAGTAATTAGGCAGGTAGACAGGGCCACCTCCCAGTAATTAGGCAGGTAGACAGGGCTGCCCCCAGTAGTTAGGCAGGTAGACAGGGCTGCCCCCCAATAATTAGGCAGGTAGACACGGCAACCCCCCAGTTATTAGGCAGGCAGACAAAGTAGCTCCCCTTTAATTAGGTAGGTAGACAGGGCTACATCCAGTAATTAGGTAGGTAGACAGGGCCTCTCCCCAGTAATTACGCAGGTAGACCGGTCCGCCCCAAGTAATTATGTTGATAGGGCCTCCCCTCAGTAGTCAGGTAGACAGGGTTGCCCCGAGTAATTAGGCAAGTAAACAGCGCTGCTCCCAGTAATTAGGTAGGTAGACAAGACTACTCCCAGTAATTAGGCAGGTGTATAGGACTGCCCCCAGTAATTAGGTAGATCAACAGAGCATCTCCCAGTAATTAAGCAGGTAGACAGGGCTGCCCCCAGTAATTAGATAGGTAGAAAGGACCACCCCCCAGTAATTAGATAGGTAGACAGGACCATGCCCCAGTAATTACATAGGTAGACAGCCCCCCCATTAATTAGGCAGGTAGACAGGAGCCCCCATAGTTAGATAGGTAGACAGGCCTCCAATCATTAATTACGCAGGTAGACAGTAGCCCCCCAGTAATTATATGGTTGACAGGCTGGCCCCCAGTAATCAGATAGGTAGACCCCCCATAAATTTGTCAGGTAGACAGGAGCCCCACTATAATTACATAGGTAGACCTGTACCCCCTCATTAATTAGGCAGGTAGAAAGGCCATCCCCAGTAATTAGATAGGTAGAAAGGAGCACATATTAAAAAAGACTCACCTGTCACTTTTCCTCCCTCTTCTCTCCTCTTCTCTTCCCTAGGTCTGGAGCGGGTGGTGTGAAGTCATCACACCGCCTGCTCCGGGGCACCACTTCCGGCATATACTAGGCTAAAAGCCTGTTCATAGGCTTGCGGCCTAGTACAGGCTGCGGAGCAGGCGGCATGATGACATCATCAGAGTATCATGGCTGTTCTGCCTGAGCCATTGTCTGCACCGTGCAGGCGGCTGCTTTGATCTCTGTATTGTTGGGTCACATAGACTGCAGCTGTGTGGCAACCAGGACCTGTGGGTCCTCTGGTGCAATGGTCGGGTCGCAAATGTGACCGCTGTGGCTCTTATAACTACGCCACAAGTCAACACTGGAATCACCAGCCCCCTGGCGGATGCGCTGAGATGTGGCAGCAGCCCGGACCCTGGTGGCCCACCAGGCCCAACAGGGCTTACAGCCACCCCATTGACATCAATAAGTTGACACAACTTTTTTTACCATATGTCGGTTTTAAAAACTGCATGCCGAAAAAGCGTGTCATATAAACTACAACAGAAATTTTGTTTTGGGAATCATTTACTTTCAGTTCTTAATGAGGATTTCAAGACAGGATCCGTGTGGACTTTGCCTAGAAATCCTCAATGTGTGAACATACCCTAGGTATTGCAGCTTGTGGGAAGGGAATGTTTAAATGTGCCACACGCCATTATCAGGCACATTACATAGCGCACGCGGCACATTGTAATACGCCTGATCTCAGAGGGGCATGCGGGAGGCGGGGCGCACTAGAACCTTAGTGAAGCTATAGATTTATGGCTTCGCTCTGGCATTTCTAGGAGTATTACTGCTGGATCAGGTAGAGCACTTTCAAAGGGGTTTACCTGAGCCAGAAGTGTCATACCAGCGCTAGAATGCACCTGATTTGTGACCCACTGTAGAGTGGGTTCATAACTCAGGCACATTCTAGCCTATTATTTGGCGTGTAAACGACAAATTTCATACATGCCAACCATATTGTCAAAGAAGACTCCAAATATTAGCATTTAGCATTCTTTTGATATTACCCTTCAACTTATCTATTAATGGTTAATAAAATAATATTTTTTCTTCAGAATTATTCATGCTGTACAAAGACCTATGTATATATCTGCTGTTGTCTTCCATTATATGAAGATATTTATTGACTGCATTAAAACCACTTGTATTTTTTGAAGTGGTTTCCTACCTCTGCAATACACTTTTTACAACATTTAGAAAGTCTCTTCAGTATACTGACCCATTCTTGCATAGCATCAATAACTTCCTAACAGAAAAATAAAAAAAAAACTGAACAAAATAATAATAATTTATAATTAACATAATTAATTTTCAATTCATTTTCAATAGATATTCAAATCAATGGACTGCACTACTCTCTATGGAGAAGAGGAATATAATCTATTAGAATACAAATGTAACAGTTCTTAGCAATGATTGATAGTAATAACTACTTATCTCTTGCAACATTCTAACCACAAGATTAGGATTGACATTTAAATTATGATTGACATTTATGAGCTACTGTTCTTCCCCATAGAGAGTAATGCAGTTTATTTATTTGTATTTCTAATGAAAAATGTTTTATGTTAATTATAAAATTTTGTTCTGATTTTTTTATTTCTCAGTTTTTTTTTTTATTAAAATCTTGAGAAATATATATTTTTATATGTTTATTTTCATTTATCAATACATATGTTAGTAGGTCAGGATTTTGTATGCTGTATAAACTTTTTATTTCAAACTTTGATATTTTTTGTTTTTATTAAATTAAACAAATTTTAATCAGAGGTTAATTTCTGTTTCAATTTTATTTTCCTGTACTCATCCTATAATCTACATATGGAATAGCCTGCTACCAAGGTCTCGCTGGAACTTGAGGTGCGCCAAGCAAGATCACTCCGATAGTTTCTATTCACTGACATACTATTCTAACAGCTTTTATTTTATTTCTAGCTTGCTGTGATGTGTTTGTAATCACAGATAATACTACCATAACTCCACAAATACTTGATTGAGAACGGGATTTATTGTAGATGCTGTATTGATTTAATAGATTTATATTAAATAAATTGATTTTAATTTTATATTATCTAATCTGAAATTAATTTTATATTTAATTTTATAATTTTATCTATTGGCAATAAGAGTTTGTTTAGCATGGCCCCAACTGTCTGTCAGGAATTCTTAGTTTCATAGCTTGTAAGGCCGAAAAAAGACAAGACGTCCACCCGGTTCATTCTGTTGTGCTAAGGTGTTGATCAAGAGGAAGGCAAAAACCCCCAATGTGGTAGAAGCCAATTGTCCTCAATTTAGGGAAAAATTCCTTCCCAACTCCAATCTGGCAATCAGAAAAATCCCTGGATCAATTACCCCCTCCGGAATCCTAGACACTATAACCTGTTATATTATTATGCTCCAGAAATGCATCCAAACCCTTTTTGAACTCCGTTATTAAATTCACCATGACAAGTCCCTCTGGCAGAGAATTCCATAGTTTCACTGCTCTTACAGTAAAGAATCCCTTTCTATGTTTATGTAGAAACTTTCGTTCCTCAAGACGTAGAGGATGCCCCCTTGTTCTAGATACCGCCCTGGGTATAAATAAATCTTGGGAGAGATCTCTATATTAACCTTTGATGTATTTAAACATATTTATCATGTCCCCCTGAAGCCGTCTTTTCTCTAAACTAAATAACCCTAATCTTGCTAATCTTTCTGGGTACTGTAGTCCACCCAGTCCTTTTATTATTTTTGTTGCCCGCCTTTGTACCTGTTCAAGCTCTACAATGTCTTTCCTGTGCACTGGTGCCCAAAACTGTACACAATATTCCATGTGTGGTCTAACCAGTGACTTGTATAATGGGAGAATAATGCTCTCATCATGTGCCTCTATGCCCCTTTTAATACACCCCATGATCCTATTAGCCTTGGCAGCTGCTGCCTGACACTGGCTGCTACAATTAAGTTTACTGTCCACCAGGATTCCCAAGTCCTTTTCCATGTCACTTTTACCCAGCCTTTTTCCATTTAACATGTAATCATGTAATGGATTTCTCTTCCCCATGTGCATAACCTTGCATTTATCAGTGTTAAACCTCATCTGCCATTTCCCTGCCCAGGCCTCCAACTTATCCAGATCCCTTTGTAATAACACATTATCCTCTATTGTGTTGATTACTTTACAGAGCTTAGTATCGTCTGCAAAGATCGATATTCTACTGTGTAATCCCTGTGTAAGATCATTAATGAAAATGTTAAAGAGGATAGGGCCCAATACTGACCCTTGTGGTACCCCACTAGTAACAGCAATCCAGTCCGAGTATGTACCGTTAATTACTACCCTTTGTTTTCTATCATTGAGCCAGTTGCTTACCCACTTGCACACATTTTCCCCCAGTCCAAGCATTCTCATTTTATTTACCAACCTTTTATGTGGCACCGTATCAAATGCTTTAGAAAAATCTAGATATACGACATCCAGTGCCTCACTCCGATCCAGTCTAGCACTGACTTCCTCATAGAAGCTGATGAGATTAGTCTGACAGGACCGATCCTTCATAAACCCATGCTGGAACGGGGTTATACATTTATTTTCAGTGAGGTACTCCAGGATAGCATCTCTGAGAAAACCTTCAAACATTTTACCTACAACAGAGGTTAAGCTTACCAGCCTATAGTTTCCTGGATCACTTTTTGACCCCTTTTTGAATATTGGCACCACATTTGCTATGCGCTAATCCTTTGGGACATACTCCGTTCTTAGACAGTCCATAAATATTAAGAATAGGGGCCTATCTATGACATCACTTAACTCCCTTAGGACACGTGGGTGTATGCCATCTGGACCTGAGGATTTGTCTATTCTAATCTTCCTGAGGCGGAGCTGCACTTCTTCCTGGGTTAGACAAGAAACTTTTCAGTTGGAGTTTACCTCATCCCTCTGTTCAACTGGAAGCTCATCCTCCTCGGTAAATACAGTGGAGAAAAAAGTGTTAAATAGGTTTGCTTTTTTCTCATCGCACTGTACTGTCTCTCCCTCAGTATTTTTCAAAGGGCCAACATTTTCTGTTTTAATCTTTTTACTATTTATATAGTTAAAAAATATTTTGGGGTTAGTTTTACTTTCTATAGCAATATGTCTTTCCGTCTCCAGCTTTGCTTCCTTTATCTTTATTTTACACACTTTATTTTTTTCCCTATGTCTTCTTAGCGCCTCTTCACTACCCTTCTATTTTAGTAGGTGAAACGCTTTCTTTTTGTTTTTTATTGCCTCTTTTACATCCCTGTTTATCCACATTGGGTTTTTCCTGTTTCTAATTTTTTTTATTACCATAAGGTATGTACCTCTCATAGTAGTAGCCTAGGATGTTTTAAAAATATCCCATTTATTTTTTGTTCTGCCATATTTAAACACATTGTCCCAGTCAATACGGTTTAGGGCCTCCCTAAGCAGAATAAAATTAGCCTTCCTAAAATTCAGTGTTTTTGTGGCTCCTTGACAAAAAATTCTATTGAAGGATAAACGGAAATTTATTATATTATGGTCACTATTCCCTAGGTGCCCCTCAACCTGAACCTTTGTTACTCTGTCAGGTCTATTAGTCAATAATAAGTCTAGAAGGGCCTTTCCTCTAGTATGTATGCCCCCTCGAACTGTTGCTCAAGGATGGCATACATTGCACAGGTTGTGCACTGGACAGCATTGTCAAACATGGAACTCATGGGGATGTTACCAAAAAGATATATGACTAAATTATAATAATAAGCGATACAATACTGTCCCCTCTAAACTTTCCAAATCTAAAGTCTCCACACTTATAACAAAACACACTTTAAGGAAAACACTCGCAGACTCGTTCACTCGCTCAAAATACTCAGTTTTAAACCTTTCCCACACTGCTGTTTGGCTGTGCTGCAAATTCTCTTTCAGAAGCAAAATAATATTCTGTTGAATCTTTTCTGACGCACCAAACATGGCACTTACGATGCGTTACATTTCTAAATGACCCTGCAACACTTCCTTAAATACTGACGAATGCTACATTAACCTACTGAGAAGGACGACTGTCGAACCTGCGCCAGTTTTCATACATGTTTTCTTATGCATGACCTTCTTATCATTATGATGCTAAACCATAAGCCCCACTACCAATACCTTCAGTGAAAGTGGATGTCATGTTTTTAGTTGCCTACTGCAATTGTATTATAGGTATCTGATTGTATCATTTTCAGAACTTTCACATTTAAGCTATAGTCATTAATGGATAATGGTGTAACTGGTGTAACATTTTGAGCAATAGCATATTCTTTGTAAGTCCTAAAATGTTTTTGGCAGACTTTGAAGATATTTCACTATAAACACTTAACAGACCTTTGCCTACTTGCAGGGAGGTAAATCTTTTTCTTTTCTGGACAACTTACCGTATTTCGGACTATAAGATGCACTCACCCCCTCCCCCCAAACCCACCGAATTTGGTAAGAAAATGGGGTTGCATCTTCTAGTTCAAATGCATCTCAGGCTGGCAGGAGGCTAGAGAGGAGTGATGCTGTGGGAAGCTGGTGGTAAGGTTAAACCTAGCTGTCAACTTCCCACAGCATGACGCACTCCAGTCTTTTGCCGGCCTGAGATGTCACTGTACAGCGGTGGACGGCAGCTGATCAGTATAGCTGGCAGCTGCCGCTAACAGCAGGGATGGAACCGGCTGGTAACACATTGACATTGCGGTATTCACAGCCACGGCATCTAGCTAAATGAGGAATGTTTCACTGCCCCATTCCTCCCTCCCTCCAATAACCCACCCACCCCCGCAACTTAATTCCAGGGGGAGAGTGGTTGTCAAGGCAGTTAGAAGCCTCCAGCAGTTGGCCCCTGTCTGAGGCAGGGGGAAATAGGTACTGAATAAATGAAGTGTAATGAAAATCCTATATACAGCAGCACATTAGTACTACTGTATATAAGACAAGGCATTGTGCCCACTAATGGTCAAGTACCCTAGGGGGACTAAGTATTGAAGTAAAAAAAAAGTTTAAAAAAATATTAAAAGTTTCAATCACCCCCCCTTTTGCCATTTTACAAATAAAAAAATAAAAAAAAGTTACACACGGTTGGTATTGCACATCCTTAAAGTCCAATCTATTGAAGCATAACCTCATTTATCCCATATGTTTGTACACCATAAAAAGAAAAAAATTAAAAATTGTGGTTTTTTTTGGTCATTTCATATCCCCCCAAAATTTTAATAAAAAATGATCAAAAGTCACATGTATCCCAAAATGGTATCAATAAAAACTACACTTCAGTCCTTACTTTTTGCTTCAAATTTGGTCCGGTGCGTCCTCTAGTCTGAAATATACATTAGGCCTATTTTACATGGTCGGATTTAATAAGTATTTTACATCAATATTTGTAAACATAAATCAGTAGTAGAAAATAAGCATAATGGGAAGATTGGCACCACTTTCCTATTTAATTACTCTACTGACCAACATACTGCGGAGTGAAAGGAGTCTTAGCCAAACTCACAAACAGATAAACTCTTTTGTAAAAGTGAAAGCTGAAACTAAATTATTTAGGTTATAAGTGATATGTCTGTACTTCAAAAACAGATTACTCGACCTATGAGAGGTGTATGATAATAGGAACCTTGTTAGGGGCAGGTAATCGTGAAAATTAGTCCCTAATGTTAGTAGTGGGAATTGTTGTGTTTTCACCATTGGTATTTTCTTTCCTTATTGGATTAGTTTATTGATTTTAATCAAACTTAATAAAGGTTACATTTTACAGTTGTTGATTTGCTAGATATTTTTTCAGTGATTTCTCTGTACTTCAGAAAACAAATACATTAGCAATAACTGTTGTGCTCATTGGTTAGCATTGTTACCTTGAGGTCTGGGTTTAAATCCGATACGGGCCAACATCTGCATGGAGTTTGTATGTTCTCCTCCTCTTTGCGTAGTATCCCTTTGGGACCTCTAGTTTCCTGAAAACAAATCATCTACTAATTGGTTGATTTTAAATTAATTTGAAATTAATTTTTAAACCTCAGTGGTGACAATGACCAATGTAAGTGACAAAAATGCTTTAAAATACGTTAGCACAATCTATTTATACAGTGAAGGAAATAGTTATCTGATCCCTTGCTGGTTTTGTAAGTCTGCCCACTGACAAAGACATTAACAGTCTATAATTTTAAAGGTAGGCTAATTTTAACATTGAGAAATAGAATATCAAAAACAAAACCCAGAAAATCACGTTGTATAAATTATATAAATTTATTTGCATTTTGCTGAGAGAAATAAGTATTTTATTCCCTACTTACCAATAAGAGTTCTGGTTCCTACAGACCAGTTACACGCTCCTAATCAACTCGTTACCTGCATTAAAGACAGTTGTCTTAAATAGTCACCTTTGTACAAGACTCCTGTCTAGTCATGAGTAAGCAGTAAAAAATTCGAGTTCGGGCCGAAGCCTGAATTTTGAGAAACTCGGGGCAAACGCCGAACTGAACACCGAATCCCATTAAAGTCAATGGGAGATGATGTTCAGGTTAATTTTTATACTAAGACAGGTGAGGAGAAGCTGCAATTACCTTCCATAAGAGTAAACTAGATATGTGGTACAACTTAGTAAAGACAATTTGGCTATAAGAGTCACAGAAAAAAAAAATCACAGGTTAAAATAATTCATTCCTTTCAATGGCTAACTGAAAAGATGAGGACAGCATAGCTATAGCAGGTACAGTGGTAGCAGCTGCTACGGGGCCCCTTTGACACATAAGAAGACACCGGTATTGGAAATGGCACATGGTAACTGGCAGGAGCCCCCTATCACTTTTTTCACCAGGGCCCAAGAACATGTCATATATGTGGTGGCAGCAAGAACATCCCAATGGGGAACATGAAGGTTCAGCTGGCAGGGCCGTAGTTATAGTGGGTGCAATGGTAGCCAGGGCTGCCGTCAGTCATCTATTAACCATTTCAAGGCCCCATGCAGCAAAATCAAATGGAGCCCCCACCCATCTCTAGTTTCTATTTTTAACATATCACTGGGCCCCTCTTTTACTTTAGCCTGACCTCAAAACCAGCAAAAATGACCTTTTGGACACTCAGAATAAAATTTAATGATGCTGTAACACTGACAGTTGGGCCGAAGCAAGGTGCAAACGCCAGAAGTGTGAGCTAAAACCTCGAACCTTCCTCAGGAGACGGTCAAGACCTGGGTTGCGCATGAGAAATTTCTGCCTATACGAGAGCGCTTGTTCCTCCATATAAAATTCGAAAAAGCCTTAAGTAGCACCATCACATCCTTATGTTTAAGCAACAATGGAATATTTTGCAAAGGATATTGTGACATCATGCCATAAACTCATAGGGAATGGGCTCAAGGAGTTTAGGTTCCTTTCCATGAGTGTGGAAGAAGTGAGCTTCTCTTGGATCAACTGGCTGACGCTTCATTTCCAACCAGGTGCCCTTCTCCTTGGCTTCCTTTTTCATCCTCTCATTTTCCTTGACGTGCTGGAAGAAATTATCTCTGCTCTTGGAGTGGGGAATGCGCTGCACATGGACGTTGATTTTTTTGGCAAGGATTTTACCCTTGATCTGCTTGTTCACAATTATACCCACAGCATACATTGTAATATTTTAGATCCTGACAGTCTTGCCATGATAGCATTTATGTGGCATGCCTTAATGTACACAATGTTGCTCTTCTTTTAGATGAGCATGTATGTTGACAAAGGCACAACTCCATGTTTACGGAAGCATCTGGAGAACATATACCGGGTTCCACATCTTTTGCCTCTTGTGTTTGTCATTTTCACACCTTAAAGATGGCGAGTGCAGCGGAAAGAGAGGGTCCAGCTTCTTTCTCCTCCTTTGAGGGCATCAGCAATTGGGCATCAGAGCAGACAGAATCATCCTCTTTGGCCTCTTGATCTTTTGAAATGCCTTCTTCTGACCCTAACCACATTGTGTCATCAAAGAATATGGAATATCTAGGTCTGTTTATTGGGTGACATTTATCCCGTGTTTGCTTCAGTTTGGACTGATGATGATGATGACGATATTTGTGGCCGTGAATGAGAGGAAGAGGCGGTAAAACCACTGGATGCAGGGTTTGTTAACCACTGAAGAACTGATTGGCGACGCTCTTCAGAAATGAGACAAACAGGGAACCAACCAAGCGATGACAGGCCTGACGATCCTGCGACTGACGATGTGCTTACTTGAGTATTGTCCGGAACACTGGAAATAGGGCCTTGTCTCGTACCTCTAGCTCCACGTTCTACACCTTTTCTTGCTCGCTTGCCACCTCTAGTTTGCTCCATGTTCAAAAATATAAATATTAAAAAGGTCAAGATATGTTCGCAATCTCCTATTGAAGAAATGTACTCCAAAGACAGCAAATCAAAAGTGTTCTTAAAATCACTATAATTCCCAACTGGCAACTAGGATAGGAAATAGAATTTTTTCTATGGAATATCTGTGAAACGGGGTCTTATGGAAGAACTGTGACAGCAAGACAGCACATCAAAAGAGTTCTTAAATGACTATACTTTGCAACTGACACATAGGAGTAGAAATAGAATTTTTTCTATTGAATATCTGTGAAATAGGGTCTTATGGAAGGACCATGACCGCAACACTGCAAAACAGAACTTTTGTGGAGTCTCAAAAATTTGCTGCTAACAAATACTATTACAAATAGATTTCTTTCTGTGGAATATCTGTGAATGGTGTCTTATGGAAGAACCCTAAAATAGACTACGTTGAAAAAAACTTTCTGCTTAAAAAAACACGAAAGTTTTATGAGGTTCTTAGTTCACACTTTTGCGCAAAATTGCTTAAGCCCACCTTCGACTTCAACGAGACCTCAAATGCAGGTGGGTCCTACACTACGTTGCACTAACGCTATATTTTTCTGTGGTCCATCCAGACCTACCTTTTAGAATGTGAAGGCACCAGCTACTAAATACACTGCACTGATTAAAAAGTCTGTGTAGATGGGTGGAGTGCTAAAAACCAAGATGGAGGCAGCCCGTCCCCCCTATATACAATCCAAAAACAATATTTGGTTCAGCACCTCCAAAAAACTTTAAATGTGGGTGCACGCTGTGATGGCTGTAATCTAAATTAGATTAGATTAGATTATTTAGATTAAAGCCATCACAGCGTGCACCCACATTTAAAGATTTTTGGAGGTGCTGAACCAAATATAGTTTTTGGATTGTATATAGGGGGGACGGGCTGCCTCCATCTTGGTTTTTAGCACTCCACCCATCTACACAGACTTATTAATCAGTGCAGTGTATTTAGTAGCTGGTGCCTTCACATTCTAAAAGGTAGGTCTGGATGGACCACAGAAAAATATAGCGTCAGTGCAACGTAGTGTAGGACCCACCTGCATTTGAGGTCTCGTTGAAGTCGAAGGTGGGCTTAAGCAATTTTGCGCAAAAAGTGTGAACTAAGAACGTCCATAAAACTTTCGTGTTTTTTTCAACGTATTATTTTTTTGTGTGCTGCTGTTATTGTTATGTGTATTTAGATTACAGCCATCACAGCGTGCACCCACATTTAAAGTTTTTTGGAGGTGCTGAACCAAATATTGTTTTTGGTTTATAGAAGAACCCTGTCTGCAACAGTGTGACACAGAAGTCTTCTTGAATTCCAAAAGTTTACTGCTACCAAATAATATTACAAATAGATTTCTTTCTATCTAATATCTGTTAACACTGTCTTATGGAAAAACCCTGACAGCAACTCTGCAATACTTGCATTTCTTTCTATGGCAGATTTGCTGATGGTGTTCTTCTGCAGTAGCTAGACCCCCAGAACAGGAGAAATGAACTTTTGGGCACTCTGAATAAAGATGGGAAAAAAGTAGCCAGCTATATAAAACTATGCAATATACAAAAGCTATACTAAACTCCCTAACTCCCTAACTATTGATGTGTATGATTCCCTGAGCTAGCTGCCCTCCCCACCTGACTAATCTAACTAGCAGCTTTTCCTGTGTAAAATCAACAAGCACACAGAGACAGCAGTGTGTTCACTACAGAGAGTGGAAATGATGTTCAACAGGAAATAAAGTGACATACAAATAAGACAGTCATTTGATTTTAGCAGCCAATGATGACACATTACGCTGTAATGATTACACATTACGCTGTAATGGTTTAAAATCCTGCAGTGCCCGCAAGGTTACCTTGCTCAAGAAGGCACCTACGCAGGCCCATCTGAAGTTTGCCAATGAACACCTGGATGATTCTGTGAGTGTTTGGGAGAAGGTGCTGTGGTTTGATGAGACAAGAATTGAGCTCTTTGGCCCTACACCCTCAGTGGTGATATTTTGACCCCCCACTGTGCTCTGCACTGATTGGCGGGCCGCCAAAACTTAAGGAAGCAGCTGAAAATGGCGCTGAACACACGTCTCAAAGCCAAATTTACCGAACTTTCGGAAAAAATTTGTCTCGGCTTGGGTTCGGAGAAAACGTAAGTTCGTGCCGAACTAACCATTTCCAATTGGTTTGGCTCAACACTAATCCTGTCCACAGACTCAATTAGTCAGACTGTAACCTCTATAACATGGGCAAGACCAAAGAGCTTTCTAAGCATGTCAGGGACAATATCATAGACCGGCACAAACCTGGAATGGACTACAAAACCATAAGTAAGACACTGGGTGAGAAGGAGAAAACTGTTGGTACAATAGTAAGAAAATGGAAGAAATACAAAACAACTGTCAATCAACATTAATTTGGGGCACCATGCAAGATCTCACCTCCTGGGGTATCCTTGATCATAAGGAAGGTGAGAGATCAGCCTAAAACTACACTGGGGGAAATTGCTAATGATCTCATGGCAGCTGGGACTAGTCACCAAGAAAACCTTAGATGACACATTACGCTATAATGATTACACATTACGCTGTAATGGTTTAAAATCCTGCAGTGCCCGCAAGGTCCCCCTGCTCAAGAAGGCACATGTGTAGGCCCATCTGAAGTTTGCCAATGAACACCTGGATGATTCTGTGAGTGTTTGAGAGAAGGTGCTGTGGTTTGATGAGACAAGAATTGAGCTCTTTGGCATTAACTCAACTTGCTGTGTTTGGAGGAAGATAAATGCTGCCTGACCCAAATAACACCGTCCTCACTGTCAAGCATGGAGGTGGAAACATTTGGGGACACGAATGAAAACTGTCCTGGTCTAAGACTTTCTTTGTTGCCCATAGCAACCAATCAGAGCACCCCTTTCATTTTTTAAGAGCACTATATGAAATTAAAGGGCCGCTATGATTGGTTGCTATAGGCAACAAGGACAGTCTTAGACCAAGACAGTTTTCATACATGTGGCCCATTATCTTTTGGGGGTGGACTACTTCATCGCATCAGTTGAGCCATGTACCATAAAATCCTGAGTGACAACCACCTTCCCTCTGCCAGTACATTAAAAATGGGTCTTGGCTGGATCCAGCAAGACAATGACCCAAAACATACAGCCAAGGCAACAAAGGAGTAGTTCAAAAAGAAGCACATTAAGGTCATGGAGTGGCTTAGCCAGTCTCTAGACCTTAATCCCATGGGGCCCAACAAAATAGAGGGAGTTAAAACCCCAGATTTGGGCCCAGCGACACCCTAAAAATTTTTAAATGTTTAGAGAAAAATCTGCAAAGAGGAGTGGACCAAAATTCCTCCTGACATGTGCGCAAACCTCATCATCAAAAACAAAAAACGTCTGACTCCTGGCTTTGCCACCAAGTATTATGTCTTGATTGCCAGAGGGATCAAAAACTTATTTCTCACTGCAAAATGCAAATAAATTTATATCATTTATACAATGTGATTTTCTGGATTTTATTTGGAAATTTTTATTCTAAATGTTTAAAAATTAAAAATATCCCCTTAAAAATTTTTTGACTGTTCATGTCTGTCAGTGGGCAAACTTACACAATCAGCAAGGGATCAAATAATTATTTCCTTCACTCTATCTATCTATCTATCTATCTATCTATCTATCTATCTATCTATCTATCTATCTATCTATCTATCTATCTATCTATCGCGTAACTAGAGAAGCCAGGGCCCCAAAGCAAACTTTTGGATGGGGCCCCCTCCCCCCCCCTTCCTGACCACGAGCATGTACCAGGACATGCTGTTAGATAATATAGATAATAAAAGGGGTAAATACCTCACCCTAATATCACCTTTCATATTGTTTACCAAACAAATCCCACTATACCAAAACCAATATTACTAATAACCCTACGACATATGGACCGGATTATACCACCAGAACAGGACCAAAAAGTACACGTAGTGGCTGAATAATACCCCGACCCTATTACTGATCAGGACACAAATACCAATTTAGTACCGCCTATAGTGACCATATAGTGGTATATACTAGTTTTACACAGGCTCTGCTGACTGTTATAACCACCATACAGTGACCATATAGTGGTGACACCAGTGTCACAGGCTCTGTAGCCATTAAGTGATTCCCAGTGTAGTTACATCTTGTGACTCACAGGTGACGTCTCTCAGACGAGTCGTTGACTTTCTCTTTTGTTCTGCATCCGGTCCATCATGAGGACATCACCCGGCCACTTGTCCCTGCAGATTTAGCCCACAAATATCTTAGAATCCTCACTTTTCCGCACCTGCCCCCTGGCTATATGGGGTCCATTTTGGGCAGGCAGAGTTTAGATAGAATATATGGGTCCCCAAATTAGGCAAGGTTTAGGTAGGCAATAGAGTGTCATATAGGCAGAACAGGGTTTAGGTAGCTATAGGGAGCCATACAGGTAGACAGGGGTTAGGTGGGCTATGGGGGGCATATAGGTAGGCAAGCTTTAGGGAGATATATGGGCAGACAGGCTCACGGTAGCTATGGGGATATTCAGTCAGGAAGACAGAGCTATATAGGCCGCCTGTAGGGGGCTATGCAGGAAGGCTGGGGTATCTAGGCGGCTAGGGCTATAAAGGCAGGCTAGGGGGCTATAAAGGCAGGCTAGGGGGTATACATCAAGCTTAGGAGGCATATGGCAGGCTTAGGGGGTATATGGCAGGCTTAGGGGGTATATGGCAGGCGGCTTAGGGGGTATACAGCAGGCGGCTTAAGGTATATACAGCAGGCGGCTGAGGGGGTAAACAGGCGGCTTAAGGGGTGTACAGCTGGCAGCTTAGGGGGTGTACAGGCGGCTTAGGGGGTGTACAGGCAACTTAGGGGGTATACAGGCGGTTTAGGGGGTATACAGCAGGCGGCTTAAGGGGTATACAGCAGACGGCTTAAGGGGTATACGGTCGGCTTAGGGGGTATACAGGCAGCTTAGGGGGTATACAGGCAGCTTAAGGGGTATACAGGTGGCTTAGGGGGTATACAGGCGGCTTAATGGGTATACAGGCGGCTTAGGGGGTGTATAGGTAGGCTTAGGGGCAAGTAAAATAGTAAATAACTTACTCACCTCGGTCCATGCTCCCCCGATGCGCCGCTCACTCCGCTCTGCTGCTCCCCCTGCAGCCGCGGCGCGGTGATCTGACGGCACCGCGCGCGCCCCCGGGCACACAGAGGGCTGGCAGGGGGACGTAGCAGAGCGGACAATCGGCCCCTCCGTTCTGCTATCTCCATGGAAGCGCTGCCTCTGAATGCTCGGGCCGGAGGGCCCGGGTGTTCACAGGCAGCACACGCCGGGCCCCGCAGCTCTCCGCCCGTCGCAGTGAACAGTTCACTGCCGGCGGGCCCAGGAGCGGCATTACCGGGGGAGCGGATGCAGTAGCTGCTGCCCCGGGGCACGGGCCCCCCTGAGCGCACAGGCCCCGGAGCAACTACTACCCTTGCTACCCCGGTAGTTACGCCCCTGCTATCTATCTATCTATCTATCTATCTATCTATCTATCTATCTATCTATCTATCTAGATAGATAAACATGTCTATCTATCCATCCATCTATCCATACACTATGTATATACACTATTTGGATTTTAAGCTTATTTTGCCACTGTAAAAATGTACTTGGGTGATTAAACCATTTTTGGAAATCCACCCCTTCTACAGTTATTTTTGTAGCCTGTCATACAAATCAATCATTTTATATATTGAGGCAGAGCGACCTTGGGCAGTTGCAGGTTTCTGCCACTAGGTAGAGTTTAGCAGGATATCTGCTACAGACGTGCCACTGAAAACCTGGGCTTGGAGGGGGACGAAAATAATTTTGTGTCAGTAGCAATAGGTTATGGACACAGGTAGCTAGTATGGCCTTACGGCCAGGTATGGGTTTCCTTTCTCGGATCGGTCATAGCATTAGATGGGAGACCATCCCCATGTTCCAGTGCCAGGTTTTACTAGGCCTATTAAAAGGCTGGTACTCCAAGTGATCAGGGGGCGTAGTTGCTACCTGGATGTTTGGAATAGCACAGCTGGGAAGAGAGCTCTGGCCAGGACATTAAAGTTTTGAGGTGCTGTGCGATAGGCATAGACCTCTGGACAGAGAGGGACTCTTTACGTGAGCTTGTGGCCACACGGCCAAGGATTTCTGTTTTTGTTTTTGTTTGTTCTATAAACTGTGTGCCTCAATAAAAATATTCCCCAGTGTCAGAACATTCTTGTGCCAATATCTTTCCACCAAGGACGGTGATCCAAAAGCCAAGCGTGAATCCCCAAGATGGACCAAGATGGCGTCTGAGAGCAAAGCAGCTGCTTACTATATGTACTGTAAAAAAGATTTCCTTGATTATAGAACGTGAACAAATCTTATGTAGTATGAAGCTTTAGTTCTAGTTCTGTGTAAATTTCATCTACTTTTTAATATGCTACTGATGTAGATATTACTTAGAACTCCCAGACATTTATCAATTAATGAGCATGTTTCAAAATCATTATTCAAAAAGTTATCAGTTTCATAGCATACCTTTAGTTTACATACATGAGGCGAATCTTTTTATTTTCATAAACATTTAGAGATTTCAATAAAGTTGGTCATGTTGGAGAATGCAATCATTTACACACCAATTGTATATACAATTAGCGTGTATTTTGCTTATAAATGTACTAATTCCTCACACATTCATTGTGTGAGCCACTTCATTGGTCATTTAATATTTTTAGTAATTTATTTGAGAAAACTTAAATATAATGCTACAGGACTTCAGTAATTTATGATGAATTACTGCATATGATTATTAGTCAGCTATGCCCAGTATCCCTTTTACTGTGACATTTAGAGGACCAATGACCCTCAAATTAAATTCTGCTTTGCAAGACATAAAACTGTTCTACTTTTTCATCCTAGGCTAGTTGTACAAGAATTCTGAGTGTTTTTGATCCCTCTGTGTTACAAGTTAATTTAATTTGATCAGGTCAGACCTTTCTTTGAAGAAATTTTTGACAACATCTCCTCCTACTTTTGTCAGCTACTATTGAAAATTTCTAACCTATTTCTTAGTTCTGTTAAGACTTAATCAGCTAAGTAGCTGAAAGCTCCTTAAGACAACTGCAATAGGCTCGAAACACTAAGCCACTTCAGCTGTCTGTAAGGAATTAATATTTATGGCATAGAATATACTGTATTCTCAGCCCAGTTCCAAGTACAAGCTCTCAAGTTCCATAAAGTTATTAACTCACAGAAGGGCAGTGCTGTCCTTTTATGCAGATACTTAATTGTATTATCACCAAAAAGGAAATGACTAAGATCAGTGATTTTAAATTCTTCATGCCGAAAATTACATTTTAATATCTTAACCTAGTTATTTCTAATAACTATACTTCATGATAAAATTGAATATTGTGCTCTGTAAGAATATTAACCCAATAAACTATGTTTGGTGATATTTATGGGAAACACATGCTACCAAAAAACTTATTTACCGTTTAACACCTTATGGAATGGACCAAAAACTTATTGAATTGTCTTTGATGTGCAGTGCCCCAACAAAATACAATATTGATTGGTTCTGGAAAGACCATTGGATATATACACAATAATATTATGGAAAACTGTTGATTGTGTTCAAAATTCCCAAAATGTGAACCCAACCTAATACAAAATGAAGATTAAACAAAATTAAGCTGATAACCAATACTGATCAGGCAAATCCTTATATTTATATAAGTCAGAAAGAGCTACTGGAAGCTGTACATCACTATCTACTCTGAGGATATGAGCTTCTTTAGGTCATGTACTTTATACACTATGTACCAGAAAAAATAAAATGGGGTGTCCAAAGGAGCCACTCATCCTGGTATATGAAAAGACAGGACAAGTACAGGACATGTAGTATCACACTGTACTATTGAGAAGCAGTACTAGACAGAGAATCACTGCATGGACATCACTAATTCCAATGGTTTATGCATAAAATGATCATGATAGTTAGTTGAATCTTCCAGTCGATGATTGCATGCAACGTTCAGAAATTGCCAAATAGTTAAAGGAGAATGGGGTAATTAGAGGAACATAGATATGCTGCCTCCAAATGGTGCCCCCTTTCTATACATGGATAGCAACCTTTTCCTCTGTTTTACTCTTTCAAGTATTAGGACCACTTTCTTTGTCTAGTAAGTTGTTTGGGTCATGGACCAATATGGCACGCTAGTCAAATCTAAACCTATGATAAAGGGGAGGTCACCAAACTGGTAAACTTTCAGTATTAAACAAGGGTTTCCATGTGCCTACTTCATGCTTCCAAGTATTTAGGTTGATGAAAGACCTAATCCTCGTTGATAAATATTTCAAATGAAGGAGCATCTGTGAGTCTATTAATAATTAAAAAAACAGCCCAGATGTGGAAGATTTCACTATAGCCTTTTTATTAAGTATCATTAAAAGAGCTCATGGAAAGAGTCGGTGCTATCTTAACAGCACCAAGGTGCCACCTTTCTTTAATACTGGTAATATTAATATTTTTTGTACACCGTAGTCATGCAGGAAAAAAAAATAGCCACAAGTAGACAATACAAACATAAAACTTTGAACCCTACTAAAGAAGAAAAGCAGGCACAGAAAAACTTCAAGCAAAGTCACTGGATAGTCACAGGGAACTGAGAGCTGGCTGTGTACATATGTGGCTCTTGCCATTTAGATTAAAGGGAAATATGAGCACAGCAGAGTAAAGGGGGAATTTCCCTTAAATTTTTTACCAAGTGGGTATTAAGAATGGCTAATTTTTAGCAGAAATCCTTTACTGTTCTTGAAATCTAACTAAAGTTAAAACAGTCCTACACTTTAAAACAAGTGTTGACAACTTTTACATCATTTATACTTGTGGAGGAATTAAATGAGCCACCTCATTAACAAGCTTTCCAGAGTCTCCATGTATGTTTTATTTTGAATCATTAAAATCATTAAATATTACACTGGTGGAATGAAGCGGGGGGGAGTGGTATATTTGTGACATTTAAGATGATAGAGCAACCAAAGACAAGTATTTGTAAAAGTGTATACACAGAAAATGATACGTGTTTTTCCACATTTTTGCAAATTAAAAAAATTAAAAGTATGGTATGCATATGTATTCATCCTTCCTGTACTCTGATACCCTTAAATAAAATTCAGTGTGTCCAATTGTCTCTAGAGGTTACTTAATTAGAAAATAGAGAACATCTTTATGAAATTTATTATCATCATAACTAAAGATGGGCGAATCGATTCTAACGAAGTGGAATCGCGTGTTTCAGACAATTTCAGGAAACCTTCGGGTTCCCGGACAGAAGGTCGCGACTTTGGTAACTTACGGGAGAACCCTTAGTTTGTCTTTATGATGATAAAATGAGCTGCGTAGCACATGGCGCTACAAGGGCAAAGCACTCTTGTAGAGAAGAAGGGCAATAGCCTGCATGACATGTGCAGAGGTGAAGCAATCAGAGAACCGTCGGATTCTGTTACTTCTCACCGCACTATATAAGTCCCGGCGATGAACGCTGGGAGCTCACAATCCTCTCACTGTGCCTCATCAGAAGTGTTGCTGCGGCTGATATCTCTTACTGAAGAAGTGATTTTTACTAAAGCGATTTCTGTGGGGTGTCTCAGCTTGTCACAGAGACTGATCTCCCTAATGTTCTACTTTCTAATTTTGGTATTGGATCTGAAACCCAGTGTGCGTCCACTGCAGCTGCATATACATTCAATATCAAGTGTGTGATCCTAAGACCATTTCCTTTGTATTCATTTAAAAAAAACACAGCGAATTTTTTTACAATACAAATACACTTAATTTTTGCTGCTCAATTCTATTGCACAATTTACATCCAGGGGTTAATTAAGCGTTGTTTTGCTGGTGTGCTGACCCCAAGAGAACCGACTTTTTCATACGACAAAATATATAAATTTTTCGTTTAGCCTAATGTGCCAAGCAAAGTACATACTACAACTGAATCATCTTGTTGTGTCCTCGTATAAAACAACGCAATGTGAACACGCTACAAAGCTACTATATTGTGGCTCATTCTTTGCGCAATTTACATCGCAGGGGTTAATCTAAGCGTTGTTTTGTGCAGATCTTGCGGACCAACGTGACCCCAAAAACCAGTCTTTTTCCAACGCCAAAATAAATAAATTTTCTGTACGCCTATCACAAGCAAAGGTTTAATTACAACTAAATCTCTTGTTGTGGTGGGCGTAGAAAACACGCAATTGCAACATGTCTACAACTACTAGTTTGTGCGGCTCAATTCTTTGCGCGCAATAATACCTCCAGGTTAATTAGCGTTGTTTTTCTGCTGTGCTTGGACAAAAGATAAACCGTCTTTTACCACGCCAAAATATATAAATTTTTCCTCTAGCCTAATTCACAAGCAAAGGTTTAATTACAACTGTAATCTTTTTGTTGAGTGGCGTAGAAAACACGCAATTTAACACGCTACAAAGCACTAGGTTTGTGTTGGCTCAATTCTTTGGCACAAATACATCCAGGGGTTAATAAGCTGTATTGCTGGTGTGCTGACAAAAATAAACCGTCTTTTCAACGCATAAGATATATACATTTTTTCCTGTAGTCCCCTCCAAAATCCACATGTCCGAAGTTAAAATTACAAGCTGTTTATGTGCTTTTTAAATTTAGTAAAACACACAGTGTTTTTAAACGCACACATTACAAGTAACTTTTTCCAGGCCATTTGTGGAGCTCAATTGTATATCCAAGGGATACCCAAGTCTTGATAATGCGGTGGTTCATTTGAGTCAAAAACAGGTGTATATTTATCATAATACAGATACATTCATCAAACAGTGTCTGTTACATTGTTAGAACAAACAGTATGTCAGACAGGATGTGAGGTGGCAACTCTGCACCTGCGAGTGGCAATGGTGCACAAACATTCCTGGAACAGGCCCTGGTCGCAGCACAGCAAAGGGAACGTCGCAGCAGGGTCACGCGGTGAGGCCACAACTACGTTTCATCTAGCGGCCGAGTGTTTGTTCAGCAACCCAAGGGTTGTTGATTGGTTGACTAGACATCCTCTTCACTCCAGATGACATCTTACAACTCCAGCCAAGAGGTCGGATGGGAACCCAGAACACAACCTATTATTGGCATGGCCCGGAGCGGTCAGCGCCCACACCTGTCCGCAGCCCGCCTCTGTCCATCCGGTTCCCTCAGCCAGAGAATCTAATATGTGTCTGGCTCAGCCGCCACTATATAGCGAGGATGAACAATATGACGCGGCAGTCAGCAGCTACTTGGCAGCGAAGAAATGGGCCAATATCGACCTGCTTCTTGCAGTAGGCGGCAAAGTATAGATGTGGAGAGTGCAAGGAGTATCAAGTGTAAGGAGGTCAGCCCTCGTCATACAAGACCGGTGATGACAGGACATCAGAGACATGTAACACAAAAGATGATGATGTAGCCGACCGCACTTTGGAGCCGTGTGAGGCACAGGCTTCATCATCTTCATGTAGAAGAGGGCGACAGCTATGCGCGCGTCAGTCCGCAGCGCTAGCCAGCAAGTGGGTCGTGTGCCCGTGAGGTCAGCAGATAGTCAGCATGTAGTGAGGTCGGGCAGCCAAGCGGCACGGGGTAAAAAACCCGCTCGCAGGTCCAAGAAAATAAACAGCACAGGGCTCAGCGAGGCAGCGGTGGCAGTAGTCAAACTCAGTGCTAGAGAGTGGGCTAAAAATCCATACTCGGCGTGTGCAGTTCTTTGCTAAGAACACCGAGGAGGAGCCCGAATAATGGTTATATTTAGAATCTGTGGGCAAAAAGTGAAGAGCGTGGCCAGGGAGCTAACTTGTGACACCACGGCCCTGGCTTCAACACATGCAGCGTCACCATCCGTGGCTCTGGTAGATACTTGGCTCAGGATTGTTGTGGTCCATTCCCTGCCGACCGCAGCAACAGCAAGCAGCAAGCAGCGCCAAGTACACGCATCCATAGCAGTCAGTCAAGGCTCCACCACCTCCTTGCAGAGGGGAAGCTGTTACTCTTTGACAACATCTCCTCGTTTCAATAGCTCACTTTGCTCCTCGCTACTCATGGCGCCAGGCAGTCGTTCAGCGAGCGAATGTCAAAGAGACAACATATGCGACCAACCATCCAAAGGTGCAGCAGCTGACCGTGCTCCTGTCGCAAGTTGTTGGTACTGACTGATCCCTCCCTTCCAAATGTGAGGATTCTGTCACCGTTCAGAGAACTAATGGCTTGTGCCGAAGCCGAGCTGGAGAGTTCCAAGCCTAATTTCTTTTTCCAAAAAGGCAGTACCAGCACTTCATAAATCTAGTAGAACAGAAGGTGGGTCCATCCTTGAGCTTATCGGTAGTTGTTCCAAGGTGCACGGTGCATGCGCAGACGTCTGTAGCTGTAACTACGGTCAGGGCCAGTGCATGTCCTTTACGCCCACATGGGTAAATGTGACTTCCAGCCCAGCACATCACAACTTGGACAGGAGAACGCCGCTTTCTCATCCACGTTGTCAACACTGCTGCATCCTTGCGCAATGTCCAGCCTGCCCCTCCTCCTCCACCCCACCACCATCTCAGCTCCTACAAGTACTGCGCCAGTCATACCACAAGTGTAGAGCACAGCGTTTCACGAAGTGCTACACCTCCTTGCCTCGGCGAACGAAGTCACACAGTGGAGAACTGCTCCGCGTCATGCCGCAAGAAATCGATGTTGGCTTACTCCGCGCCAACTGAAAATCGGACCATGGGAGGAACATGGTGTCCCGCGCTGCACCGAGGAGGTGATGGTCCATGCGCCCTGTATGGCGCACGTGTTTCAATCTGGTTGTGAAAAAGGTTCCTGAAGTCTTCCACCGATCTCTTCAGAAACATTCTGAGAATGCCAGTAAACTGTGCATGCACATTATCGCATTCTACAAAGCCAGGAACACCTCCTCGAGTTGCAGCGGCAGAACGGCCCCCCCCCAACACACTCTGATATGCAAAGTTTTCCCCCCCGTTGGGAAATTTCCGCTTCACATGTTGGACCGACTGAAAACAAAAAAGGCCATAAGATTTTTTTTTGATGATCCCCGGGGAGACAGAAATACTCCCCTGTGTAACTTTGATGTCACCTCAGCTCATTTGTACACCTCCGTTTTTTTGAGGCCATTCGAGAGGGGACGTTATTTTCAGTCCCCCCAGGGAAAAAGGATGAATAACTCTTCCAGTTTTTTCAGTCCGGAAAAGATCGAAAAAACTGTCGGGCAGAGACTGGAACATGGCGACTACATTCGTGGCCACATGGTCTTGGGGGCTGAAATGGAGGAGGAGGAGAATTTTGGGCAAAGCATTTTCTGTGAAATGGGGGATTTTTTTACCCAGGGCAAGAGAGGGGGAGCAGAACAGCTGGAGAGTGGAAAGGAGATAGGGAAGATGAGGCGATAACCCCAAGCACCCCGGCAGTATACAGTGGGGAAAAAGGGGGCAGGGACCCCTCGGAGTCATTGTGCAATGGCCCCACATGCTATTTGCCTGCTAGTGACAGCCGAAAATTCACATCCGCAGAGGATACTTCTGCTCTCCACCCATTGGGGCCCTCGCTACCGGCCAAAAAGGGGGCCTTTTTTTCCCCATTGAGAGGGAAGAAAACTCAAAACAAAAGGGAAATCCCCCGTAACATTGGCCGCTGCCATGTGCGGGATCGCCCCCTCGACAGGTTTACCGGTGTTCCTCACGCTCAGTACTACTCCCGCTGCTGGGGGGGTGGGGGGGGGGTGGGAGCATACGCTCCATCGTATAACCAAGTTTTGGATTTTACTGAGCGGGGGGGGGCCATTGCCAGCACAGCCCGCAGCAGCAGCAGGGGCCGGGCAGTCCCCGAACCAACAGGTGGTGGCCTACTTGGACAGCATCTGCCACCTCATTAAAATCCCTGGACTACTGGGACCAAACGGTTGTGGCCGAAAAAAAAAACCCCAGTTTGCATGGGGAAACTGTCCGCCCGCCAGTGGGGTTGGGATCCAAACGGGGGGTTCATCGGGGGGGGGCCATCGTTACCCCCAAGAAACCCCTTGTCCACGGGAAATGTGGAACACTGACCTTTGTCAAGATGAACAGGGTGATCGCCAGGATTTCCACACAACCCAATGCCTTAGGCTCAGTCGGGTTCAAACCCCTGCCTCGCCACATTTTGATCCGCCACCCCCTGATGCCACACTCTGCTTCCCGTTTTCTCCATTCCTACCACCATCTTTACCAGGACGTATTGCCACCCACCTCAAAAACCCGTCAATTTTGCCCCTCTTGACCCATCTGCTGCGGGCTGCCCATGTCCCACACTGGTCATTGTGCCCCTGCCGACCTATGCCCGCTCCCCCCCGTGACCTCCCCTCTCAGTCATTGTGCCACTCTGTGGCTTCCTCCTTTTTGCCACCTCCAGAATTTCATTGTGCCACCCTGACCTCATCTGCTGCGTTACTCCCCCCCGTGCCCCCCACACGGTTCATTGTGCCACTGCCTATTCAAGGGGCGCCGCCGGACCTCCCTCTCAGTCATTGTCCATTCTTTTGGCTTCCTCCTGTTTTGCCACTCCAAATGTCATTTTTGGGCCCCTGCCTGATCTCGTGCTGCTGCTGCGTGACCTCCCCCAACTGTGTGATTGTGCCACTCTGTCCCAAACGTTTGCCGCCTCCAAATTCATTGTGCACTGCCTGATCTCATACTGTGCCGCCGTGACCCCCCCACTGGTGATTGTGCCACTCCTTGGCCTAATACTGTTTTGGCCGCCTCCAGAATGTCATTGTCCACTGCCTGATCTCAACTGCTCCGCCGTGACCCCACACTTGATTGGCCATCTGTGGCCTAATACTGTTTACCGCCCCCAGAATTCTTTTGCCACGCCTATCCAACGCTGCCGCCGGACCTCCACACGTGTATTGTGCCACTCTGGGCCTAATCGTTTTTTCCGCCTCCAAATGTCATTGGCCACTGCCGATCTCATGCTGCTGCGTCGTGACCTCCACCTGTATCATTGTCCACTCTGGGCCTAAAACTGTTTTTGCCGCCACCAGAATGTCATTGTGCCACGCCTGATCTCATTTCTTGGCTTTTTTACCTCCACACGTTATTTTGTCACTCTGTCCAATACTGTTTGGGCCCCCTCAGAATTTTTGTGTCACTGCCTGACCTCATACTGCGCCGCCTGACCCCCCCTCTCAGTCATTTCCACTCTGTGGCTTCCTCGTGTTTTGCCACCCCAGAATTCATTGTGCCACTGCCCCACCTCATGCGCTTTTGGGTGCCCCGTCACCTCCACACTCTGTCCAAAAGTTGCCCCCCTACTCTCAATTGTTTTTTTTCCACTTCGCTGGGATGACTTTTTCAGGCTACATTCCGCTTGAGTTTTTTGGTCAGTTTTGCCCTCTTAAGTGCCCAGGGAATTTTAGAGTGAAGCGATTCTAAGAGCGGCGGCAGTCATCTGCGTGTCATACAAAAACACAACATTGTATGAAGACCAAACCAAGCTCCCTCTGCATATTTAAGCATGGCACAACGTTCTACAGCACCCTGCAGGCTTTGTGCAGCCTGGAAATAGCTGCTTTTTAACGCGATTCGTGCCGAAGTAATTCGGAACGAAACAAATTTTGTCGGAAAATTCGGCGAAGTGACCGAATCGAATTTTTGAGAAATTCGCCCATCTCTAATCATAACTACAACTGTTTTTTGAAGACCTCAGAGGTTTGTTAGAGATCATAAGAGAATCTAGCAGCATCATGAAAACCAAGGAACACACAAGAAGTTTTAGGGATAAAGTTGTTGCAAAGTGCATTGTAGTGTTAGGTTTTTAAAAATAGCCCAAGTTCTGAACATCTCACGCAGCACTGTTCAATCCATGATCCACAAATGGAAGGCGTATGGCACAACTGCTAACCTACAAGACATATCCGTCCATCTAAACTGATAGTCTAGACAAAGAGGACATTAATTAGAGAAGCAGCCAAGAGACCCACGGTCACTCTGTTGAGCTGCAGAGATCCATAGCTCAGGTGGTTGAATCTTACAGAAGAAGGTGTTGAGACCAAAATTAAACTTTTTGGCATAAATGCCAAATGCTATGTGTGAAGGGAAGCCAGCACTGCACATCACCCTGCATACACTATCCCCACCATGAAGCATGGAGGTGGCAGCATGCTGTGGAGATGCTTTGCTGCTGCAGGGGCTGGGAAGCTGGATAACATTAAAGTTAAGATGGATGTAGCTAAATACATCACAATCCTGGAGGAAAATATCTTAAAGGCTGCAAAAGACTTGACACTGGGGCGTCAACTTTCAGCAGGGCAGCGTCCCTAACATATAGCCAAAGCAGCAATGGAATGGTTTAAATCAAAACTTATTCATGTGTTAAAATGTCCCAGCCAAAGCCCAGACCTAAATCCCATTGAGAATCTATGGAATTACTTTAAAATCGCTGTTCACAAATGTTTGTCAACCAATCTGACTAAGATAGAGCTATTTTGCAAAGAAAAATGGACAAAAATTGCAGATAATGCTCATAAAATATCAATACAATACATTTAAGTTTACGGCTGTAATAAATGAGGAAAAGTTTGAAAGGTATAAATACTTTTGCAACCCATTAGACAGCCACTCACATGCCCAGTGATGCATAGATAGAGTGACTGTCCTCTACAGATAAACTTACACACAACAACAATTGACTAACAGGCATGGAAGTGTAGAATATCCAATACTTTGTTGCTGCTGTGGTCTTGCTATAGGATTTTTAGAGAAGCAGCTATCATCTTGAAAGACATAGCAATATGAACTTCTCTAAAGAAGACTTCTGCAAATTAGGTAGAGAACAGTTAGGACAGCATGAAAGATTGTGGACTGAATACAGCCATCAAGTATACTAACTGCTGCTGCAGAGAGAAAGCCCCAGGCCCTGTGTCAGGAGGGATGCTATATTGGGAGAGGGCAGATTCGAAATGTGTTGTGGGCTGCAACCAGGCTCGGACTGGGCCGCTGGGGGACCGAGCACGTGGGGCCCCGGAGGCAGTGCCGTCGCTCCTGGGGCCCGGCCGGCGCATCCTGTCCATGAACACCCGGGCCCTGCGTCCCAAGCATTCAGAGACAGGGCCCAGGAGTCGGGGACTAATGTCCCCGGCTCCCGGGGTTCCGCTGTACACACTGGCAGGCCTAAGGAGCTAGGCCTTAAGCCTGCCAGGCGCCAGCTTCTACTGGTGATCTAGCGGAGCGGTGATGTCACATCACCACGCCGCCTATGCCGGACGCCGCTAGAAGCTGGCGGGGAGCTCGGAGCATCCGGGAGCTGCCAGGAGCGGGATTGAGGTGAGTAGTTATTAACTGCCTAAAAGGAGCCCTGACTACCTAACTAGGAGCCCTGACTACCTAAAAGGGGCCCATGACTAACTAAAAGGGAGCCCTGACTACCTAAAAAGGGGCTCCTGACTACTTAAAAGGGGCCCCTTACTACCTAAAAGGGGCCCCTGACTACCTAAAGGGGCCCCTGACTGCCTAAAGGGAGCCCTGACTGCTTAAAAGGGCCCCTGACTACCTAAAAGGGTCCCTGACTTACTAACAGCGAGACCTGACTGCCTAAAAACTAAAGGGGGCTCTGACTACTTAAATAAAGGGGGCCCTAACTACCTACAATCTAGCTAAAGGGGACCCTAACTTCCTCCACACTAGCTAAAGGAGGCCCTGACTTCCTGCACACTAGCTAAAGGAGGCCCCTAACTACCTGTATACTACCTAAAAGGGCCCTAACTGCCTGTATATTATCTAAAGGAGACCCCTAACTGCCTGTATACTACCTAAAGGAGACCCTTAACTGCCTGTATACTACCTAAGTGAGGCCCTAACTGCCTGTATACTACTTAAAGGAGACCCCTAACTGCCTGTATACTACCTAAGGGAAGCCCTAACTGCCTCTATTCTACTTCAAGGGAAGCCCTAACTGCCTGTATACTACCTAAACTGCTTGCAGCCTATATAAAGGGGGCCCTAACTACCTACAGCTTACCTAACTGGGGGCAACCACCTACCTACAGCCTACCTAACTGGCAGAGGCGTAACTTCAAGCTCTTGGACCCTACTGCAAAAAGTGAAGCAGGGCCCCGAGGCTACCATGTTTCATTTATAACACTGGTGTATTCTTATGTAGCAGACGGGCTTTTGGGCCCCCTCAGGCTGCAGGGCCCAGTAGCGACTGCTACCGCTGCACCCCCTATAGCTACGCCGCTGCTAACTGGGGTCCACCAACCTAGCTGCAGCCTATCAACTTGCCTAACTGGGGCCTGCTTATCTACATGGAGGCTGTTTACCTACCCACCCGTGGCTAGGTATCCACTAACCTACCTGGGGCTGGCCTACGAACTTATCCAACGGGGGTCTACCTACCTAAATAGGGTCTATCTAGTTACCTGGGGCCTTGCACATTTGCTTACCTATCTAGGGTCTTGTCTACCTACCTGGGAATATAATTGAGAGAGCAGCAGCCCATAGTTGTAGCATTATCTCCAGGGGGTTAGTTCTCTCCCAAACTCCAACCTCTTAGAATACTAGGCCTCTAAGTTATGGCTTGTACCCGCTCTCCCACCCCTGGGCAGTTTGTACAGAGGTGGGAATAGGTAAAGAGATGCTGGAAAATTGAGGATTCTAAGATATGTGTGTAACTTCTGCTGGGATGAGTGGTGACTGGGAGAAGTCATCATGATGGTGGAACAGATGCAGAAGAAAAGGGAATAAGAAAGACTCATAAGAGAAGAGAACGACTCATCAGATAGGACGTCTCCGGTGAGTCCCTGATGTTAGGGGTTATTTTACTTCTATATTGGATCAGTGCTGTATTCACTATAATGTGATGTGACCCGAGCTGGTGTCAGATCACTATGTGGTCTCTATATGGCTGTGTTGTAGATTATACCTGAGCTGGTGTCTGACCTCTATGTGGTCTCTATATGGCAGTGTTGTAGGTTATACCTGAGCTGGTGTTGGACCCTATGTAGGTTTTATATCGGCGTGGGTATAGTGGCAGCGTACATGTGTCCATGAGTGAGGGAACACCTGACCCTGTGATAGGAGTTACACTTATACTTTCTTGCTGGTGTTTATTTTAGAAGGTGGTAAGGTGCGTGACCAATGGAAAAGTGGAGGGGGATATTGTATGTGGGTGGAGGGGGGTGGAGAAGGATATGGATGGAGCTACTTAGCCATGTGTCTATGATATGTTAGACTGACAGATGTGTGAGACAGATAGATATGTGAGATAGACAGACGTGTGAGACAGACAGATATGGGAATACTACACAATACATTTCTTTTTTGCACACTGTATTATGTGGTAAAATGGGCGCATTTATGTCCAAGAGGCCGGTAATATTTTCATGTACAGTAGGGTGGGCCCCCAAGATCAACTCCCCTGTGGGCCCCAGACCGCCCAGTCCGACACTGGCTGCAACATAGATTAAATGCTAAGCATTGCAGTGACAAATCCAAAAACCTTGACCTGGGCAGCAAACCAGTAAGACCATAATATGGTTCAGAGGATATCTCCTCCAAGAGGGAAATAAATGCCCTTTACTGTCCTTTCTTGTAGCTTGTGTATGTGATTCCCTGTCAATTTTGGTTAAGTCTAAGAGAACTGTGATTAGCTTCCTGAAACAAGGCCAAGTTGACTTGCAATAGATTTTACTTGGAGCTAAACTGAGGAGCAGTTTTTAAGGATTCCCAGGTTTTCGCCTTTAAGTTTTAACCCCTATGCACAGATCTCTGCAGGGATCCCTTAGGTCTAAGCAGTCAGAATATCCTCCATTAGGAATAACTGTTTATTTGAAAAAAATAATAGTAAAGCAAAACAGAAACAACAGAGTCAGACAGACCAAAGTCAGATTTTGAGGTAATTTAATGCAGAAGATAATCAGGAGTTCAGGACAGGAAGTAGACAACTAGATAAGGTCAGGAAACAAGCTAGGTCATGAACTGGATAGACAGAACAGTAGAACATCTCTACACTCACAGGAACCTAGGAACCTCAATGCTCATCCAAGGTATTAGAATCCTAAAATAGTGTGATGTGACAGGATGTTGTCTGAAAAAGAAAACTTTAAAACACAACATCCCTTTAAGAAGCCGGGAACTAGAATGTTCTCTATACATGGGCTGGGTGGCTAAAGTGATTGTATAAAGAGACTTATAAGTGAATTTTACAGATATTTCAAGTTTAACCCCTTCTCTGGTACTAGACTGCAAACTAGAGAAAAATCTTGATTACCACTAGAGGCTACTCTTATTCAGTTTACCACAAATGACTGAATATCTCACTCTGCATAACTGCATAACTGAGGGCAAAATATAACACTCTCTTAATCTAAACAGGTGGCTTCCATTTTTCATTTAAACTGTTACTGGACACCCTACGTTTGCTGTACTTTTACTGAAATACCCAGTAAAATGTCTGTGCAAAATTAATAGACTGCTTACAAAGCAAAAGCAAAATGTAAAATAGAGACTTACATAAGCCTAGAATAGTGCTTTTACTACTTAACCTAATAATTGATAGTTCTGAATCTAAAACTCTGGAAAGCAACGCTCCCTATTTCAACTGTCTTTGTGACAGGTAACCTCTACTTTGTATATATCTAGGGTATGTCATAAACTGGGAATGAGCGTCTAAGTGAACTCATAGACCAAAAATCTTGGCATCAAACTTCCTTTAGCCTCTTTTAGGGGAGAATAACTTTTTGATACTTTTACCTATCCATGTAATTCATAGATTGTTTTCTCATGACACATTGTGCTTTAGGTTAATAAGAATTTGTGTGGTATAAATGACATGATAACTTTACTAAGCGGGTCGGCTCAATTACAAGAATATTACTTTTACACATTAGATGTGTGTTTATAAAAAAAAAAATGTGTTTTTATGTCGTTGTAGTCTGGTAACCATAACTTTTTTTTATTTTTCTGTACTTGGAGCTGATTAAGGGCTTGTTTTTTGTGGGATGAGTTGAGGTTTTTATTGGTATCATTATGGGGTTGATCACTTTTTAGTAAGGTTTTTGTGAGGTATTTTGAACAAAAGACAACAATCCTGGTAGGGTTTTTTATTTTTATTTTTTATTGCGGTGACCGTGAAGTATAAGTGGCATTCTAGCTTTACTCAGCAGTTTGATAAGATTACAGCGATACTCAGTTTTAATTTTTTTTAATGTTTTACTGCTTTTACTTTATAAAACACTTATAGTCAAAAAGGAAAACACATTTTTGCATCGCCATAATCTGTTAGCAAAAACTTTTTTATTTTTCTGTGTACAGAGCTGTGTATGGGCTTGCTTTTTGCGGGATAAGTTGACATTTTTATTTGTATCATTTCTGGTGACAAGGCTTTTTGATCACTTTTAAATCTGTTTTTTTGAAGGCCGGGTGAAGAAAATACTGCAATCCTAGTTTTGTTTTTTATTTTTAACATTGTTCACCATGCAGTAAACATGACAAGTTAGTTACTCTGTGTGGGTCGATATGGCAATACCCAATTTAAATAGTTTTTTTTACGTTGAAGCGCTTTAAAAAATAGTGTTTTTATTACGTAAAGCAATATTTATGCATCACTATCTTCCGATAGCCATAACTTTTTTACTTTTCTGTAAACAGAGCCGTGTAAGGACTTTTTTTGTGGGATGAGCTGACACTGTCATTGGTACTACTTTGGCATTTATATGGTTTTTTGATCACTTTTATGTGTTTTTTTTTTTTTTTTGACGGCGTTCACCATGTGGGTTAAAGAGCATGGTGGATTTATTGGGTAGGTTTTTACCCATGCAGTGATACCAAATATGCATACTTTATTTATTTTTTATTTATCTTTTTTGTGGCGAAAAGGGCGGTGTATGTGTTTTTATTTTATTTTTTGTGTTTTACATTTTTTCAAATTTTTTTGTTCTTTTTTACTTTTTTTCATTTTTCCCCATAGTGGACATGCTCAGCAATACCCACAGGGAATGGCTGGTGATCGTGACGTCACAGACAGACCAGAAGTCCTTCTCAGGTGCCCAGGCTGTCAGATAATGCCACAGCAGCCGCAATTATTTTCCCCTTTCCCTCTCTCTTTCTCACAATCGTGGCAGCTAAGAGGTTAATTGGCCTTCCCCTGAAGAAATCTCTGGTGGGGGCCGATGCTGCGGATGTCAGCTGTAATGTATAACTGATTTAGAGCAACGATCGTGCAAACTTAGTATACGAGTTACATAGTTAGTACGGTCGAAAAAAGATACTTGTCCATCAAGTTCAACCAAGGGTGGGGAAAATGTGGGTGAAGGGAGGGAGACAAGGATTTCAAGCCCAGCCTCCCCACTGGTGAATGTCCTGGAACCCACAAGGCAAGAACCAATCTGCTCCAGGGAAGACCCCATCTCTGACCCCTGAGCCGCCACCAGACAGGATCCAGAATTTTATATGGCTACATACGTATTAATATTCTTTAGTTTCAGGTAGTTATCTATGCCTTTACTGAAACTCACATATGTTCCTGCTGTAACCAACTGCTCGGACAGGCTATTCCATAGATTTACAGTTCTAACAGTGAAGAATGCTATTCTCCGCTGGAGAATGAAACCTTTTTTCTCCAGCCGAAGGGAATGTCCCCTTGTCTTTTGGGGGTGCTTTACATGAAATCATTTTTCCCCATACTTTTTGTAGGGACCATTTATATATTTATTTAACTTAATCATGACCCCGCGAAGCCGTCTTTTCTCAATACTAAATAAGTTAATTTCTACTAACCTCTTCTCATAACTAAGATGCTCCATTCCTCTTATAAGTTTGGTTCTCTTCTTTGTACTCTCTCTAGCTCCATTACATCTTTTCTATAAACTGGAGCCCAGAACTGAATAGCATATTCCAAGTGAGGTCGCACCAATGCTTTACAGTGGTAAAATTACATCCTTGTCCCGTGAGTCCATGCCTTTTTTAATACACACTGATATCTTGCTTGCCTTGGAGGCAGCTGATTGACACTGCATGCTGTTCTGTATTCTATGATCTACAAGAACACCCAGATCTTTCTTAACAAGTTTTTCTCCCCCTAGGACATATGATGCCTGCAGATTATTCGTACCCAGATGCAGAACCTTACATTTATCCACACTGAACCTTATTTGTCAAGTGGATGCCCAAACACTCAGTGTGTCCAGGTCTGCTTGCAATTTATGAACATCTTCCATAGATTGCATACACTAAATAGCTTGGTTTCATCTGCAAAAATTTAAACCATGCTATTGATCCCTTCTACTATATCATTAATGAATACATTGAATAAAAGAGGACCCAATACTGAGCCCTGGGGCACACCACACAACTGGGGACCACTCAGAGTAGGAGTCATTTACCACTACTCTTTGAGTATGATCTGATAGCCAGTTTTTAATCCAATTACACACTGTTATTTCGAACTCAATGGATTCTAATTTACCAAATAAACATTTATGAGGGACCATGTCAAACGCCTTTGCAAAGTCTAAAAAAACTAGATCCACGGAATTCTCCTGGACGGGCCGTATAAATATTCTTAAAATGAATATTCTTCCCAGGCTCCTGTATCTGTTCCAGACTCCCCCAGTTGACCTTCCGATTAGCTTATTCCGAGACTTAAATAGATGTTTTGGTAGGTTTGTTTGGGGGAATGCGAGACCGAGGATTGCTAGAGAAACTCTAATTAGACATAAGGAGGATGGTGGACTGGCCCTCCCTGACCTGAAATCATATTATGTAGCTGCGATCGCGGCCAGAGTGCTAGACTGGTTCCATGCTAAGTCCTCAAAATCTTGGGTGCAACTTGAAGATGCTATATATGCTGGGTCGCTAGCTTTTCTGCCCTGGACGTTGCCCTGCATTAGGGACTTCAAATTGTCGTGTCTGCCCCTGGTCTCGAGGGTCACCATGTCTGTCTTTAGAAAATACGGGCTGCAATATAACTTATATGCCCACGGTGGACCGCTAATGCCAATTAAAGGTAACCCCGATTTGCACATTTCTGCGCCATGTCTCATATCAAGACAACGGAGAGAGGCGACCTCTGACAATCGGTAGCTTCACCATAAACGCCATCTTTAAGCCATATAGCGAAGGAGTGGCTCCACAGAACCAAACCCCGAATGTGTGGCTCCAATATATGCAGCTCAAGCATTACTTCAATACCAATAGAGTTAAGCTTGACCTGGCTAGAGACCCCTCGAGGTTTGAGGCCCTGTGTGTTCAACAGTGTGCTCCGAGGCATACTGTCGCGGAAGTATATGACATGCTTTTAGATACTATGTCTCGTAGTAGACCTGTATTTCAGGATAGTTGGGAGAGAG
Organism: Phyllomedusa bahiana; assembly: GCA_025379985.1. NCBI lineage: Eukaryota > Metazoa > Chordata > Amphibia > Anura > Hylidae > Phyllomedusa > Phyllomedusa bahiana. Next base: position 62,707 of record JAODAL010019060.1, read on the forward strand.
AACTGGGTGTTAGATTGCCTGAAGTGGATAGGTCTAAAGTGGGCACCTTGGCGCATAGGACCTCGGTCTCCTGTCGTATTCAGGAGCTCAATTATAAAATTCTTTCAAGAGGGTACAGGGTCCCAACTTTACATGTATTGTATCCAACAGTCCCAGCCACATGTTGGAGATGTGGAAAGGAGTCAGGCACCATGATGCATGTTTGATGGGGCTGTGCAGGCATACAACCATATTGGACTAGGGTTATTGAGGTGATTGCAAAGATCAAAGTATCCGATTGCAGAATGACCCGCGGGGTCTCCTCCTTTCCATGTTACCTCTACCCATGCAGACCCTGAAGGGGGGGCTATTGCCTCTTTTGCTAGCCGCAGCTAGGGTACTGATCCCTAGGAATTGGAGAACCACTCAGGTCCCATCCATTAATGATTGGTTTAAAGAGATCTTTCACATCCAAAGAATGGAGGACCTGAGAGCAGAGAATGAAAACTCCCTGGATAGATTCCATAGAATATGGAGCGAGTGGATGATCTTTGTTGGGTCAAATGATTACAGGACAGCCTGTTGATTAGGCTTAGGTACTTTAACTTGCCCATGCTCTTCGTCCCCCCTTCTTCTCTGAAATTGTTGCTTAAGACCGTGCTTTTTGTGCAATTGTCTGGTATCGCCTAGCTGTGCTGAGTAACCCTTCGCGTCTGAATTAGTTTACCATATTTACTATATCCACAGCCTCCCCGCTATCCAGACTTCTACTCACCTCTTCATAAAATCAGTTCAGGTTGGTCTGAAAACTTCTTTAGTAAAACCATGCTGGCAATCACTTATAATATTGTATTCTGCCACATATTCCTGTATATAGTCCCTTATGAGCCCCTCAAACATTTTTCCCACAATAGACGTTAAACTTACTGGTCTATAATTACCTGGGCAAGAGATGGAGCCTTTATTGAACATGGAAACTATATTTGCCTTGCGCCAGTCTCCTGACACTATACCAGTCACCAGAGAATCTCTAAATATCATATACAGAGGCACACCGATAACCGAGCTGAGCTCTTTATGAACTCTTGGGTGTATGCCATCTGGGCCTGGATCATTGTTCAGATTCAGTTTATTTAACTTGGTTTGGACCCTTTCTACACTGAGCAAATTAATTATATCAGATGATGTATTAAAAGTATTGGCACCACCTACATCTGCACTGTGCCAGCCCCGATCAGCTCTAGCACTGCTCCAATTAGTACTGACACCACCAACATCTGCACTGAGCCTGCTCACATCAGCTGCTTTCTCCTCGTTAGTATATACAGAGCTGAAGAACCTATTTAGTACCTCTGTCTTCTCCTGTTCCCAAGTGACCAGCTCCCCATTACCTTTTTTTAAGTGTCCTACATGCTCTGACTTTGGCTTTTTGACATTTACATGCTTAAATAATTTCTTGGGGTTTGTCTTGCTGCCCTTGGCCACCTGCCTTTCGTTTTGTATTTTAGCTGCTTTGATCACTTTTTATTAAGCTCTTTGTAATTTTCAAAGGCTGATGCTGACCCCTCTGATTTATATTTTTAAATGCCCTTTTTTATTATTTATTGCCCTTTTAACAGAAGGTAGAATCAATGTTGCATTTAGTTTTAATAGCCTATACTTGTTACCCATAGGATAATATTTTGCTATAAATTTCCCCAGAGTATATTTAAAGCTCTCTCATTTGGCTTATACATCACTATTTGCTAATAGCTGCTCCCAGTCTGTGTCCTGTATTGCGGCCCTCAATAAGGGGAAATTGGCCTTTTTAAAATTAAATGTTTTTGCCCTCCCGCTCTATGTTTCTTTTTTCCAGTCTACACTGGAAATGAATTATATTGTGGTTGTTGTTGTTACTTAGATTTTCATAAACTGTGACCACTACAACATGTTCTGCTTTGTTAGAAATTATCAGATCCTATAGACCATCACTTCTAGTGGGTTCATCCACAAATTTCCCCATAAAATTATCATGTAATAGATTGAGGAACTTCCTTCCCTTTGCAGTTGATGCAGAACCGTGACCCTAGTCAATGTCTGGGTAATTAAAGTCACCCATTATTACCACTGTACCTGCTTGTGCTGCCCGCACCATTTGATTATGCACCTTTTCTTCTATCTCCTCAGTGATATTCAGGGATCTAAAGATTACGGCAAAAATAATTTTATCCACATTAACCCCTCCTTGTGTTTCCACCCACAATGTTTCCACATCTTCACGCAATCTCTAGGATATAAATTTATGTTCCTTTGCATTAACCCCTATATGACTATAGGGGTTAATGGAAAGTTATATACATAGTGATTGTATTTTCAATCTCAGCAGCTAGATATATAGTTAAGATATAAAAAAGGGGGAGGCGGGATAAAGGAAAGAAGAGGGTTGGAAATGGAAATAAGATAGAAAGAAGGGGGCCAGTGATGCGAAGATGCACAATAGCTCTCCAGAGTTTAAAAAAGGGGGAAAAGTAAGATGTACTCAGTTAGGTTGTTAGGAACCGCTAACCATTTGTATTGTTCTGAACCTTCAATAGACTGCTCTAAGTACCAAGAATGAGATTTAAAGTGATTGCCGGAGCTTCCACTAGTCCTACGCAGTCCTGTGCTGCATTGCTCCTGTTTCCATACGCTATCTGCCCGCCAGCTCCCCTTACTCTCATGCCCGCCGTGATCCTGTTATGAATATCCCCTAACTGCTCACATGTTTTACAGTGCCTTCATACAGGGTCAGGATGATGGGTAGGCGAAGGTAGACGACCACCTAGGGTGCCACTTCATCCTTGGCAGGAGGGGGTTGTAAGGTGTCATGGAGTGGACTAAATTTTCCATTGGAGAGGTGCCTTATTTGCCTATGGCACTAGAATACCTTGTCCCAGTCCTGCCTCCAGACAACTCTGCATTTTGGGGCCGCATGTGTTTCAGTTTTTTTTAGCAATTTTCATAAACATATGGAAAAAAAATCGCAATTACGCCATTGATTTTAGGTTTCATTTTCACAGCATTCACTATGTGGTATAAATGACATAATAACTTTACTATGCCAGTCAGTACAATTGCAACAATATACATTTTATATGTTTTTTAAGTTTTACTACATTTGCACAAAAGAAATGTTTGTAAAAATTTGCGGTTTTATGTCATTATAGTCTGACAGCCATAACTTTTTTATATTCTGTGCATGGAGCTGATTAAGGGCTTGTTTGTTGCAGGATGAGTTAATATTTTTGGGTTCATATGACGTTTTATCGCTTTTTAGCAATGATTTTGGGAGACAGGGTGAACAAAATACAGCAATGTAGTGTTTCTTTATTTTTTACAGCGGTCACCATGCTGTATAAATGACATATTAACGTTACTCAGCAAGCCAATATGGTTACAACGATACCCAATTTATATTGATATATTAGTTTTATGTTTACTACTTTTAAACAATAAATACAATTTTATCTAAGTCTTACCACTGCAACCAGTTTTGACCTTCCTGACAGAGCCCCATTTTTAAATCGGACATGTGTCACTTTATGTGAGAATAATTTTTTGACACTTTTACCTATTCATGTTTCAGAGATTTTTTTTAAGAAATTTTGGTCCATATAATCCTTGTTTAAATATCAAATTGCCTTGAAATTTTTGAAAAATGTGCCAATTTCAAAGTTACAAAAATGTCTGTGTGTAAGACAGTTATTCCACACAAAATAGTTTATAATTAGCATATACCAAATGACTATTGTAGGTTGGCATTATTTTATAATTGTCTTTTTATGTTTTTTACAACATTAGTAGTAATTTTTCACATTTTCAAGAAAACTTGCAAAATTGATTTTTTTAGGGAACAGTCCAGTTCTAAAGTGGCTTTGTTTGCTTGATATGGGGGACAAATGACTCTATTTAAGAAACTACACATCTTAAAGTATTCAAAACAGTGTTTATGAAGTTTGTTAGCCCATTAGGTGGTTCATAGAAATTAAAAGAAGTGGAAGTGAAATTTCAAAATTTCCCTTTTTTTTTGCAGATTTTATGGATATCCCGATCCCTGCACTGAGGGTCACGGGTGCATCTGTGCCTCTCTCGCTGCTGCTCTGGACACAGGAGTTGTGCTGCGGGCACACTCGTAACTGTCAGTCCCGGCTCTCATACTTATCTCTCCTCACTCCCTGTTGCTCTCCTGTCTGCCGCTATGTGCCTCCCTGCTCCCTAGGCTCAGTAAAATTTGAAGGGCCAGTGCACTGGTGATTCGTAATCACCTGGTGCTGACACTATTTAGTCCTACCTCATTCCCTTGTCCTTTACAGGATCTATGTGCCCTTGTTGCCTTAGAGAAAGCTATTCTAGTGTGTCAGCCTTTACCATGTTCCTGACCTCCTGCCTCCGTCCCTTGACTACGCTTACCTGCCACATGCCCAGAGCTTCCTGTCTGCCCCCGACTATTAGCCTGTCATACGATTCTGTACCTCGCTACACCTTGGCCACCACTGCAAGCAAGTTGCATCAGAGGAAGAGACCTGAGGGTCTCTTGTCACAACAAGCCCAACCTCATCTTGCGGTAGGCTCTGGTAAAAACCAGGATCCCCTTAAACTCTCCTCCCTAACATGACTTACACCACCACGTACAGTGGACCAGTGGATCCACTACCCACAGCTGTTACATGGCCCTTGTGTGCTATTTGGTTCAACCATAACCCTGAGAATAGTCTAGCACCTACTGGACTTTGGGGTCTCATTTCTATTGTGATTTTCTTTAGGTGCCCTTACAGGTTTGCAGACACCCTAAGGTGCTTAAACATAAAAAATACCCCTAAAAAGTCCCCATATTGGAAACTACTCCCCTTAAGGAATAAATTCAGGGGTGTAGTATTTTGACTCCATAGGTGTTTCACAAACATTTCTCCAACAATATGCAGTTTTATGTAATTTACAAGGAATTCTGGAAAACAGAGCACACCAAAATGTGTTACTCAATTTCTTCCAAGTTCAGCAATACCCTAAATTTGGATCTAAACTGCTGTTTGAGTTCATGGCAAGAGATCTAAAGCGCTGTTTGGCTTTTGGAGCGCAGATTTTGGTAGGTGTCATGTCACATTTGCATAGACCCCAAAGTACCAGCACAGTTGAAACCATACAGAAGTCACCTCAACTTGGATTCAAAACCTCTTATGGATCTAATCTAGAGGTGTATTATGCATTTTCGGTGCACAAGTGTTCCATAGTTTTCGACTAGTGTTGAGCGATTTTTATCGACAAAGTTGAAATCGGCACAGTATTTACGTTGATCGGATTTTTTAGATCACGCGATAATTTAGGTTAAAATCTGTGCATAATCTATTAATATGGCGCCATTTTCGGCGCTTCCTGTCATTTTGGCGGCCAGCAATCACTTACAGAATAGAGCAGGGTGAGCTGTGTGTGCGACGTTCATGACTGGGATGTGTATGGTTGCGATTGGCTGGAAAAATTCACATGACCTCGTTTTACATAGAACATGCCCTTCCTGTTCATGATCAGTGTGTGTCAGTATCTCAAAGCAGCAGGACGTGCGCTCTGCCTCTGTGCAAACAGCTCCGCGAAATTATTCTATTTGTTCACAGAGACAGCTCTACTGTTAGCTGTGATCCTTAGAACTTAGTTAATCAGAGATTTGCAGATTTTAGGTGTTAGGTTTGAAAAAATTTTAAAGGAGCATCTACCGCTGAAAAAGGGGCCCACGTGGGGAAGGGGGGGGGGGGGGAAGGGGGGGGGGGGGGGGGGGGAAAACAAAGACAAGCTTTTTTAAAGAATTGGATTATTGTGCCCCCAAAACTTAGTGTGGGCCCTTTGGGCATTGAAATTAGTTTTATTTTTAAAGTTTTCTTTTGGGAAATTTTACTTGGAATTGGGCACCCCAAAATTTAAATTTGGTAAAAGATCTTTTTAGAAAACTGCATTTCATTTTTTTGGTGCCAAAAACCCATTTTTTATTATCAGTTACATTTAAGATAGGTGTTCTTTTTAAATTTTGCCAGTCTAGCTTTGTTGTAGGGGGTTTTCCTTGCGTTAAGTTAAACCCAGAAATTTTTGTAGTCACCACAGGTGAATTGTTAGGTCCCAAAAAATCCCTTTTTTATTATCCGTTTTACATTTCGTTTATTTTTTTTTTTTTTTTCATTTTTGCCCATCCAGCTTTTTTGTTAAGGAAACATTGATTTTTAAATTTAAAATCCAGAAAATTTTTTGGTACCCCCCAAAGGTAAAAGGGATAGGTCCCAAAAATACCTTTTATTATCCGTATACATTTCAGATACGTTTTTTTTCACTTTTGCCCGCCCAAGCTTTTTGTTAGAGGGTTCCCTTTTGAAATTTAAAAATTTAAATCCGGGAAATTTTGTAGTAAAAGGGTTTTTTTTAGGTGAAAAAAATTTTCTTTTTATTATCCTTTATACATATCAGATAAGTGTATTTTTTTAAATTTGGCGAAGGCCAGCTTGTTGATGGGAAGCCCCCCCTTTTTGCATTTAAAATTTGAATCCAGCAATTTTTTGTCACCACAGGTGTATTGAAAATTTCCCCCAAAAATTTCCCTTTTATTTAAGGGTATAAATTTCAGATAGGTTTTTTTTTTTCATTTTTTTCCCAGTCCGCTTTGTTGATAGGGTACCTTCCCAGTTAAATTTGAATTCAGGCAATTTTGTAGTAAACCACGGTGTATCGATAGGTCCCCAAAAATACCTTTTATTATGTTACTTTTTCAGTTTCTTTTTTTTTTTAATTTGGGCCCCGGCCAGCTTTGTTGTTTGAGCCCCCCTTGCATTTTAAAATTTTTGAATCCGGGCTTTTTTGTAGTCAAAAAAGGGGTTTTGAATTGAAGGTGACAAAAAAAATCCCTTTTTAAATTACCCGGGAAATTACATTTAGATACGTTTTTTTTTTCCTTTTCCACCCTTTGGGCGGGGCCCAAAGAAAAACCCTTTTGTTGAAATTAGAGGAAAACCTTTTTTGCATTTAAATTTTTTTTAACCAAACCCATTTTTGGTTTAATTTTAACCACTTTTTGTATTGAATAGGTCCCAAAAATCCCTTTTTATTTTCGTTTTCATTTCGGGAAGGTTTTTTTTTTTAAACTTTGGGCAGGCCAGCTTTGTTGATAGAGCCCTTGCATTTAAAATTTAAATCCCCCCAATTTTGTAGTCACCACGGGGTGTATTGAAAAGGTCCCAAAAAAATTTTTTTTCCCCCGTTTCATTTCGAAAGTTGTTTTTTTCCACTTTTCCCCAAAGGTCCAGCTTTTTTGGGATGAGGCCCCTTCCACTTAAAATTTAAAATGCAGCAATTTTTTTTTGATTTGGGGATTTGCCGTTTTTTTAATAAGGGGACTTTTCCAAAACTTTTTTCATACCTAAAAAAAATTTTATCTTTCTGAACATGGAGGGGAAATGCAGGTGGTAACGAGCAAAGGGGGGGGTTAGGACATGGAGGTAGGGGTACGAAAGAAGGTGCTCTTCCCCTTGGGTGGGGAAAACCGGGAAGCCAAACGGTTGTCGGTTCTGGGTCCTCAGGCCTTTTCATCACTGGGTCAGGGCCCCGGAATCTCAGAACGAACAGCCCCCGGGAAATTTTGTTTCCCTTTAGTGGTTTAAAAGCAACCCGCCCTCCCGCAAATCCTTTTCCCCCCTCGTTTTCCCTAGTAAAGGCCACAAATTTTCGTCATCAGCATCATCGCATCCCCCTTTAAAAGAAACAAGGCAGCCCAAAAAGTCAAAATCGTGTTCCCCCCACTGTGGATAAACCCTTTTTGAAGGGCCTCTTTGATGGGCAAAATGGGTGGGGTAAGGGAAGGGGATTTTAAAAGATCAAGGGGGCCCCAAAAGGATGATTTTTCTCCTTTACGCCCAGTTTCTGTTCCTCAGTGGGGGGAAGGAAGGGTTTAATCGGGAAAAAAACCCCGGGCGGGTTGGGGAAAGCTTCAGTCCCCTTGCTTGTAGCCGCAGCTTCCGGATGCGAAAATTTTGGAGGCAAGGTTAAACCCTTTTTTGTTGATGTTGATGATGACGAAATTTCGGGGTCCAACCCTGGTCTTTTCCCCAGGAAATTTTCTTGCGAGCGCTTCATCAAATGGGCGAGGAGGAAGCCCAAAGGGGGGAGTGTAAATACGGGTCCCACCTCAAAAAAGGGAAGGGGGGTGCAAAGCCTGAAAATTTTTCCGCCGGCCCCAGTTAGCGCAAACCCCCCTCCTCCTTTTTAAATTCAAAAAAAAGGGCCAGAAAACCCCTCAAGGCCCGGGCCTTCTTTGAGCAAAACCTCTGATTTTACCCCGAGATGTTTAAAATTTTCTGCCCTTTGCCGTAAAGCATTAAATAGAGGCAAGAATTTTTAGGTGTTTAAAACCCCCCAAACTTTCTAGTCACAGGGAGCGAATGCATGAGTTGAAAAGGAGGCAACACTTGGCCAAAAAAAAAGGGCCCCAGACCCCGGGCGAGTTCCAATCACTGTCACCCCTCTGTTTTCCCCCTCCTCCTCCTCCTCCCCACCACCAAGCGGGTTCCCCAGCTGCCCATTTTTTCTCTCGAGTCATGATCAGGGAAACAGCCTCCGTTCAGCCCTCCCTCGTCCGGGTACCCCCCAGCCCACCAGGGGAACCCTTTTACCCCTTCTTTTTCCCCCAGTTTGATGAAAAGCATTTCCCTAAGCGCCCAGGGCTAGCAGCCAGTTTTGTCTTTCAGGTATGGGAGCAGAAAAATCACTTTAACCCCAAAAACCCTCCCAAAGCCAAAAGCCCTGAATACCCGGGATTGCCAGGCTTTTGGGCCTTTGGAAATTTTTTGCCTTTCCGTCTGGTGGCACAAGATGGGTTCCCCAAGTCATGGCCTTTTTGCCCCCCCAAAACCAGATGCCGGGGGCAGAATTTCTTTTCCCGAAAAACCGTTTCCCCGCCCCGGCCGCCACGTTTTTCAATCTAAATTTTAAAAAGGGTTGTCTGCAAAAAATTTTTTTCTGACCACCGGGAAAATGGACTAGTAAGCCGGGGCCCAAAGGCCCCTTTTATCTCTGTGACACTCCTGGGTGAGCGGGTGGGGGTCTCTGGGGGGGGGACGGTGGTCTCAAGGCCGGGCACGCCCCTTCAAAAAACCCCAGGGGGTGGTTGGAGGGCTCTTTCCCCCCAAGGGCCCCCTGATGGATCCATGCCCCAAAAAAAACCAGGCCGTGTTGAAATTAATCTGTCTTGGGACCCCCCACACCCGGGCAGGGGCGTTTGGTGGGGTTTTCCGCAACGAGGGGGCCCCCGCGTGGCTGGGTTTACAAGAAAATTGTGCAGGCAAAGGGGGGTGTGCGAAAAACGGTCGAAAAAACGGGTGGCCGCCTTAAGGGTCGGTAGGTGGAGCACATCCCTTTGCCCGGCACATGTCCTGAACCCTTTTGTCCCGAAATTTTTAAAAGAGCTACCCCCCTCTGGAAATTTCCCGTGAGGAAAGGGTCGAGTTTTGAGTTGCACTTCCCCCGTTTGCACCCTTTCTTTTGTCCCCCCTGGGGTGCGTTGCCCGCCGTAAAATCGGCCTTCCCTTCAAAATTTTTTCATTGTTTGGAAAATGGAACAGCTGGAATTCCACCCTCCAAATGCTCCCGCGATTGTTGCGCAGCACAAATTTCCATTAAGCAGTACGGGAAATGACCAATGGCCCGAAAAAGGCCCGCGGTTTCGGCCTCGAGGTTTGAGCCACGAGAGTGGAGGCAGGTGGAAAAAAAGGGTCTTTCACCCTCCTTTCCAGTTTTGAAGAAGCCACCAAAATGGTCAGTAAAAGGGGGCCCAAAGCCCCTTTTCAGCATGAGCCTTTTTGGTGGGTCTTAAATTCTTTAAAACCAATTTGTTGGCCCCTCTGAAACAAAAGGGGCCCCCCAGGAAGGAAAAGGGGGAGACGGGAAAAAGGGAAAAAGGGGTGGAAAACGGAGCCTTTCTCTCTGTCGGAAACCCCAAAAAGGCCCCACAGTTTCCAATTTTATTGGTCTTCATTAGGCAGTGGGGTTGGGGGGCAGGGCAAATGCAAAGGGGGGAAACGCTTTTGGGGCATAATCTGGGCAAGTCAGGGCTGTGTTGAAGTGGGCCGGGGAGGAAGCGGACGGGGAGGTAATTTCCCGGACCCAAACCCCTTTTTCCGAGTCCCTGCCTTGGGAAAAAGGTTGGCGGGGAATTTTAGGTTGGGGGGGAGGAAGTTGGGGAAGATCGTTTTCTAGTTTCCCCCCGAAAACCCGGGCTTGGGAAATCAATGCTTTTTATCTCTCAATGAGTTTCTTGGTTTCTCCATTTCCTCCAACATGATCCCGCATTAAAAGGGCCC
>JAODAL010019061.1:0-73024 GCA_025379985.1 Phyllomedusa bahiana
CCATCCCCCGCCGGGCCGCGGGGGAAATGTATTTTTGGGGTGCGGCAGTCAGCCGCACAGTTTTCCGCCCCTTAAGAAAAATTTTAAAAAAAAGGTTCCGCCTCTGCCCTCTTCACAGAAACGCGGGCCCCAAACACAGCAGCAGCAGACAACGCACCAGGCCAGCCACACGAGGTATGTCCCTTTTTTGGGGGGACAGTGACTTAATGTTACTGTCCCCCACCCGGGTTATGACCATGTCATTGTCTTGGTCCCCCACTCGTTTGGCCATGTCACAGTGCCATGGCCAAAAGAGTGGAGAACAGTGACTTGGCCATATGGGTGGGGACAGTGGCCCAACGCCATATGGGTGGGGGACAGTGACACGGCCATATGGGTGGGGACAGGGGACATGAAAATCAGTACCCTCTGCTTGTGGTCAGCCAGCCTTCCTGCCCAGTGTCAACTGTCCCCCAGAGTCTCTCTTATAATATAGTAATGGCCGGGCCACATAGCAGTTACTATATGATAAGAGACTCTGGGGGACAGTGACACGGGTCAGGGTGGCTGGCTGACCACAAGCAGAGGTTACATGACTTAGTGTGTGTCCATCCCATGCCTCCAGGCCAGTCCACACAGCAGCTCCTAAGTCATATAAATTGCTCCGTGGTCTGGTCTGGGGGCACAGGATGGCTGTCCATGACCCATATAGCCCCTCCATCATGTGGTCAGCCATCCTGTGTCCCCAGACCAGACCACGCAGCATTTTATATAACTTGGGACTGCTGCTTTGGGCGGGCCCCTGGAGGCACAGGATGGCTGGCCACATGAGGGAGGGGCTATATGGGTCAGGGACAGCCACCTGTGCCCCCAGGCCAGACTACGCAGCAATTATATAACTTAGGAGCTGCTGCGTGGTCTGGTTTGGGGGGCCCAGTGCACAGCTCTGCCCAGGGGCCCATAATGCTGTTAAGACGGCCCTGCCTAAGATGTAGCACGTATCCATTTGACTGTTGTGGATGTTAATTCCAGCTTCTCCAGCCTTGTTTGGGTGTAATAATGAAAGTATTGTTGCTCTCCCATAGACTTTAATGGTCATCGCGAATAATCTACCATCGACCATCGAATATCTTGTTGATGATGGTCGGCTATCTAGCATCCACCGATGTCGATGGCCAACATAATCGCTCAACACTAGTTACGACCGCTGAAGGGAGGCAACAACTAAGAGGCCGCGTCACTGAGGCCTTTCCAGGCTCCGGGGACTGAAGGGGTTAAATACAGAGAAGCCAAATGTTATTTTAGAATTAGGGGAAAAGGCTCAGAACACAGAGCAGGTTCTCTGCCCAGGACTCAGAGGCCTTCATGTCACAGCACAACCCTCAGCAGCTGCCCCGGCCACAGTGCGCGCAGCTATTACCATGGAGGCTCCGCGCTCTGTGCGCAGTGATTACAATGGAGGCTCCGCGCTCTGTGCGCAGTGATTACCATGGAGGCTCCGCGCTCTGTGCGCAGAGATTACCATGGAGGCTCCGCGCTCTGTGCGATGCGATTACCATGGAGGCTCCGCGCTCTGTGCGCAGCGATTACCATGGAGGCTCCGCGCTCTGTGCGCAGCGATTACCATGGAGGCTCCGCGCTCTGTGCGCAGCGATTACCATGGAGGCTCCGCGCTCTGTGCGCAGCGATTACCATGGAGGCTCCGCGCTCTGTGCGCAGCGATTACCATGGAGGCCCTGTGCTCTGTGCGCAGCGATTATCATGGAGGCCCCGGCTCTGTCGCAGTAAATTACCAGGAGGCCCGTCTCTTGCGCAGTGATTCCCAGGACCCCGCGTCTGGGCGCAGCTTCCCAGGAGGCTCCGCACCTGGGGCACAGCATACCAGGAGGCTCCCGACTGTGCGAGCGATTACCATGGAGGCTCCGCGCTCTGTCGCAGCGTTCCCGGGGAGGCTCCGGCTCTGTGTGCAGCGATTACCATGGAGGCTCCGCCTTGTGCGCAACGATTCCATGGAGGCCCCCGGCTTGGCGAGTATTACCATGGAGGCTCCCGCTCTGGGGCCAGCGTTACCGGGGGCTCCGCCTCTTGCCAGCGATTACCTTTGGGGGCCCGTGTCGTGCGCAGCGATTACCATGGGGGCCCCCTCGTGCGATGCGTTTACCAGGACTCCGCGTTTGTTCGCAACGATTACCCGGGAGGCTCCGCGCTCTGTCGCATGTTACCATGGGGGCTCCGCGCTCTGTGCGCACGATTACCAGGGATCTCCGCGCTCTGTGCATGCGATTACCATGGGGGGCTCCGCGCTCTGTGCGCAAAACGTTACCAGGAGGCTCCGCTTTTTCGCAGTATTACCATGGGGTCCGCGCTCGTGCGCAGGATACCATGGAGGCCCGCGCTCGGCCACGATTACCATGGAGGCTCCGTGTCTGTGCGCAGCGATTACCATGGGGCTGCGCTTTTGGGGCGAGCGTTTAAACCATGGAGGCCCGCCTCTGTGCGCAACGATCCCAGGGGAGGCTCCGCCTGTCGCATATTACCAGGGAGGCTCCGCGCCGTGCGCACGATTACCATGGGTCCCGGCTCTGTCATGCGATTCCTGGAGGCTCCGCGCCTGTGCCAACGTTTACCAGGGAGGCCCCCGCCTCTGTGCCAGTGATTACCATGGAGGCCCGCGCTCTGTCCAGCGATTCCAGGAGGCCCGCGTCTGTGCGCGCGATTACCATGGGGGCTCCGCGTCTGTGCTGCGATTACCATGGAGGCCCCGCTTGTGGCAACGATTACCAGGGGCCCGCCCCTTTTGTGCGCAGGATTCCCAGGAGGCTCCGCGCTTTTTGCGAGCGTTACCATGGAGGCTCCCGGGCTTGGGGCCGTGTTCCCATGGAGCTCCCCCGCTCTGTGGAGGATTACCATGGAGGCTCCGCGTCTGGCGCTGCGATTACCATGGGGGCTCCGCGCTCTGTGCGCAGTATTACCATGGAGGCCCCTGCTCTGTGTCAGCGTTCCCTGGAGGCCCCGCGCTCTGTGCCAACGTTACCTGGAGGCCCCCGCTTGTGCATGCGATTACCATGGAGGCTCCGCGCTCTGTGCGCAGTGATTACCATGGAGGCTCCGCGCTCTGTGCGCAGCGATTCCAGGAGGCCCGCGCTCTGTGCGCAGCGTTTACCGGGGGGCCCCCGGCTCTGTGGTGCTTTACCATGGAGGCTCCGCGCTCGTCGCAACGTTTACCATGGAGGCTCCGCGCTTTGCGCATGATTACCAGGAGGCTCCCGCTCTGTGCGCACAAATTTTTACCATGGAGGCTCCGCGTCTGTCGCAGCGATTCCATGGGGCCCCCGCGCTCTGTGGCGGTGTTTTACCATGGGGGTCCGCCTCGGGAGTGATTACCAGGGAGGCTCCGCGCTCTGTGGCAGCGATTACCATGGGGGCCCCGCGCTCTGTCGCATTTTACCTGGGGCTCCGCCTTTGGGGCCAGCGTTACCTGGAGGCTCCGCGCTCTGTGCGCAGCGTTCCCATGGGGCCCCGCCCTGTGCCACAATTTCCCTGGAGGCCCCGCTCTGTCGCAGTGTTTTACCATGGGGGCTCCGCGCTCTGTCCAGCGATTACCATGGGGGGCTCCGCGCTCTGTGCGCAGCTTTCCCCTGGAGGCTCCCGCTCTGTGGATGCGATTACCAGGGAGCTCCCGCTTCGTGCAGCCACAAAATTTTTTTATTAGCTTCCCTGTGTTTCCCCGTTTTCTTTTTTCCTTCCTCCTCTCGTACATTGTTCGGTATCTCATGACACGGTGTCAGCGCCGAGGAGATCAGAACCCTAATAATAGATTTCTGACAGTTCGTTCCCCTTACCTGTCCAAGAGATGTCAGCCCTGTTCATGAGAGCTTCACAGCAACAAAGGAGGCAGAAGGAAAATGCCAATCCCCCAGTCCCAGGTAGAGACCTTCTCCAGTTTGACATTTCAGCAGAAAAGCAGTTTATGAGATGCATAATATTTCATCAGGGACCCGGCTGCGATCATCACAGAAGCTCTCACTGCCAGAAATGACAAGGCGAGGTCAGAGGGCATCGCTTAATGCAGCGAGAAATTGTCTGTAATCCCTCTAAAACGATATAGTCCTGTAAGTGCTACATTATAGCAAATAGAAAGCGCACATGTGTAACAAGTATATGGAAAATAGGTGTAGGCTGCCTCAGTGGTAAAGTGCTTCAATATAGCAAATATACAGTGTCAGTATAATCATGCAAACAAGTATAGGAAAATAAGGTATTGGGGTGCCCATGGTAAGTCTTTAATATAGAAATATACATTTTGCATGTAAATCAGTGACAAAAAAGTATATGGATATAAGTTATTGGCGCCAGTGGTAAAGGCTTCAATATGCAAATATAAATTGCAGTATAAACAAGAAATGATAAGGGAAATAGGTGAGGCGCCTCAGGATAAAAACCTTCAAATCAAAAACAGGGGATACTAAGGGGTAAGGAAAAGATCAAAAAGAGATAGGAAATTTGGAAAAAGGGTTTACTTAACCAAATACAAAACATTTGAGCTTCTTAGTTCACACTTTTGGCCAAAAATGCTTAAGCCCACATCTGGGCTTCACTGTGACCTCAGTACAAGAGGGTCCTACAGTATTGTTACCTCTCTATTGGGTCCTATTCAGACCTGCACACTTCAGGGAGCAAAGATACATGCTTCAAAGTACACTGCACTGATTTAAAACCTGAAGAAGTGGGTGAGGTGCAAAAAACCAAAGTGGGGGGCAGCCACCCTCCCACTATAACAGAAACAACACTTTGGTTTTACATCAAAAAAACTTTTTTTTTAAAAAAAAAAATGCACACTGTTGGGGGGCGCAATACAAAGACATTCAAATTCAATAACAGTGGCACAAAAAAGGACTAAGGAAACATCAAGAAAGGGAAAAGGAAATTTGGAAAAACTTACTGCTAACCAGGATGCATGGAAAAAATGTGAGGTTCTTGTTCCCCTTTTGGCCAAAAATGCTTAAGCCCCCCCGCAACTTCACCGGGACCCTCAGGTTATAGTTTTTCCCTTTGTCCATATTTGCCACGGGTTATTTGAATTTGAATGTTTATATGTACTGCCGCCACACCAGTGTGCATTTGTTTTTTCAAACAAAGTTTTTTTGATGTGCAAAACCAAGTGTTGTTTCTGACTCAGTGATAAAGAGCTACAATATAATAAATATACAGTGTGCATGTATAATCAGTGACAACAAGTATATGGTATATAGGTATATGGCCACCTCAGTGGTAAAGTGCTACAATATAGCAAATATACAGTGTGCATGTATAATCAGCCAAAACAAGTATATGGTATATAGGTTCAGTGATGCATATAGGTGTATGGCTGCTTTAGTGGTAAAGTGCTACAATATAGCAAATATACACTCACCGGCCACTTTATTAGGTACACCATGCTAGTAATGGGTTTGACCCCCTTTTGCCTTCAGAACTGCCTCAATTCTTCGTGGCATAGACTCCACAAGGTGTTGCAACGATGCTCAATTGGTACCAAGGGGCCCAAAGAGTGCCAAGAAAATATTCCCCACACCATGACACCACCACCACCAGCCTGAACCGTTGATACAAGGCAGGATGGATCCATGCTTTCATGTTGTTGACGCCAAATTCTGACCCTACCATCCGAATGTCGCAGCAGAAATCGAGACTCATCAGACCAGGCAATGTTTTTCCAATCTTCTACTGTCCAATTTCGATGAGCTTGGGCAAATTGGAGCCTCAGTTTCCTGTTCTTAGCTGAAAGGAGTGGCACCCGGTGTGGTCTTCTGCTGCTGTAGCCCATCTGCCTCAAAGTTGGCCGTACTGTGCGTTCAGAGATGCTCTTCTTGCCTACCTTGGTTGTAACGGGGGGCTATTTGAGTCACTGTTGCCTTTCTATCACTCGAACCAGTCTGCCCATTCTCCTTTGACCTCTGGCATCAACAAGGCATTTCCGCCCACCAGGACTGCCGCTCACTGATGTTTTTTCTTTTTCGGACCATTCTCTGTAAACCCTAGAGATGTTGTGCGTGAAAATCCCAGGAGATCAGCAGTTTCTGAAATACTCAGACCAGCCCTTCTGGCACCAACAACCATGCCACGTTCAAAGGCACTCAAATCACCTTTCTTCCCCATACTGATGCTCGGTTTGAACTGCAGGAGATTGTCTTGACCATGTCTACATGCCTAAATGCACTGAGTTGCCGCCATGTGATGGCTGATTAGAAATTAAGTGTTAACGAGCAGTTGGACAAGTGTACCTAATAAAGTGGCCGGTGAGTGTATAGTGTGCATCTATAATCAGTGACAACAAGTATATGGGATATAGGTGTATGGCTGCATCAGTGGTAAAGTGCTACAATAAAGCAAATGTATACTGTGCATGTATAATCAGTGACAACAAGTATATGGTATATAGGTGTATGGCTGCATCAGTGGTAAAGTGCTACATTATAGCTAATATATACTGTTCATGTATAATCAGTGAGAACAAGTATATGGTATATAAGTGTATGGCTGCATCAGTGGTAAAGTTCTACATTATAGCAAATATATAGCACACGTACTGTATTATCAATTAGAACAAGTATTTGGTATGTAGGTACAGGGGTACATATATGTGTATGGCTGCCTCAGTGGTAAAGTGCTACAATAAAGCAAATGTATACTGTGCATGTATAATCAGTGAGAACAAGTATATGGTATGTAGGTGCATGGCTGCCTCAGTGGTAAAATGCTACACTATAGCATACATACAGCGTGCATGTATTATCAATGAGAACAAGTATATGGTATATAGGTGAATGGCGGCATCAGTGGTAAAGTGCTACAATATAGGAAATATACAGAGTACATGTATAATCAGTGAAAACAAGTGTTTGGTATATAAGTGTATGGCTGCCTCAGTGGTAAAGTGCTGCTCCTCTTCTGATCATTTCTGTTCTTAATGTTTTTGAGAAAGAACAAAACAGCACAAAAAGAAAAACACTTAACCCATTAAGCGAAATGACGCACAGTTACAGTTACATCATGTTGGAGTAAGTATGGAGCAGAGTCACATTGCAGGTAATGTCAGTTCATAATACTGAGCAGTGTACAATTGATAACATCCCCTAGTGGTCAAGTACGGGAACTACAAGAACCAGTATAATATAGCATCAATTGTAATGAACAGTGAACTCCATAAGAAAAAAAATTGAGAAAAATGGCGCAATTGTAGTGTTATTAACTAACAACCCGGTAAATTATATGATGCAGTTAATGGCACCATCAGAAAAGAAAAAATCTTGTCCTGCAGAAAACCACCTCGGTATATGTAGATGTAGACGGAAAAATGAAAAGGTCATTAAGTGGTTAATACACACAGGGTGAGGTACGAACGGGGCTGCGCCGGTGTTCAGGGGTGATTAGGGCTCAAAAACCTTGTGTAGCCCTGTCCTAAAGATGTAGGAACAGTCGTGCACCCAACATTCTGCACCAGCCCCGACACCAGCTGTGGGGGTGTTGTGGGGGCGTCGCACCAGATTTGTAGGATTAGACATATTTATGAATATAGAATGCAAAAAGTTGGCGCAACACTGTCAAGACAGTCAGACCAGGTCAAAAGTGATCTGACTGAGGCCAAAGCTGTTGTAGATGAACTAGAATTGCCAACAGGGTAAAAAATATATAAATTATTTCTCAACTTATATCACTAAAATAATACAAACTAATTTATGATAATTATAAAACTGTATCAAATTAATAGCATAAAATTAATAATAATTGATATAATATTCCAAAAATATTTTCTATTATAAGAAACAAAAAATATATAAATCTGTTAAAAATTTTATAACTAACATAATAAATGTTACATTAGAAAATCAACTCAATGAACTGTTTTAATCTCAATGAACTGTTTTAATCTCAAATGAACTGCTTTACTCTCTATAGAGAACAGAAGCTCCTGAACGTCAATAAGTTTGTTCAATGTTCCTCGTTCTCCTCCTTCTCATCGCTCTCCCTGCGTCTCCAGTTGTGGGTAGAATGTTACAAGAGATAAGGAGCTGTTACTGACAGTCATAAGAACTGTTACATTTGTATTCTGTTACTTCTCTTCTCTATAGAGACTCCTGCAATTCATTGATTTGATTTTCTAATGAAAAATTAATGATGTTAATACTAAAATTTGTTCTGACTTTTTTTTATTTTTCAGTTTTACTACGTTAAATCAAACTAATTGTAACCAGATGTTGATCAGGGTGGACATTAAGGGCCACATGAATGAACCTGTTTAGGTCTAAAACTCACTTTTTAGGTTACTATGGGCAAAAGAGGGAGTTTTAGACCTAAACAGTTTCATACATGTGGCCCTTAATTTTGCTGCTCTCAGCCTTTATTCTACATGCAGCGACAGCCGGCACAGGACAGGACTCGCTGGGACCTGTGGTTCACCAAGCAAGATCCCTACCATGGTTTCTACTCACTGACATGCTGTTCTAACACATTTTCTTTTATTTCTATCCTGCTGTGTCTGTAATCGCTGATAATACTGTAATAATTGGATTTATGGGAGATGCTGGATTTTTTTTTTTTATATTATTTTATATTAATTTTATATAAGTAGAAAATAATTTTATATAATATAGTTTAATAATTGACATCAGTAAGCTTGGCCAGAGCGGTCAGGAGTGGAGTCTTCCCTTGTGCACCAATCATTCTGCGGCACAGATCGGCTTCACACCAGGATTACACCTACAATGCACCGAATGCATGAGCCGCAGTAGGACAGGTGCATTCATTCTGGCGCATTCTGCACTGCGCTAAAGCTATTTCTAAGCGGCCTGTCTGTGCCAAGTTCATACGTGTCGCACATTGTTTGCTCATGTTTAGTCTCAGCTATTATAATTTTTGTGCTGAACAAGCCGCGTGAGCATCACAGATGATGGCGGCCGGTTGCGTCCTTTCAGCTCACGGCATATTTTGCAATATTTCTATTGATGTGTCTATATGGGACGTCAGTGATAAATCTGTCCCAACATCTCTACAAAATCTAGATAAAATGAAAAGAAGCAACAATGCTCCACCTCTGAGGACTAGACACTATGGGCAGATTTATCAAGGCAGTTGTGCCAGAATTCTGGCTTAATTTGCACCATAAATGATGTCTTAGAAGCTTTTCACCACATTTACTATGGTTTTTAGACAGTTCCAGACTCTTCTGCGCCTTGTCCGACAAATGGGGCATGTCCTCGTATAAAGGGGTGTGGCTTTGCGAGAAAGGGGCGTGGCTTAAATACAATAAAACATGCGACAGAATTTTGTTGCAGTTTCTGGCGTAAAAGTAAGATAACTTATAGGTGGTACAAACTTAGACCAGACAGTTGTAACCTGCGCCAGATGTATCAACACTATGATGAATGTGTCACGTTGTAAGACTGTCTGGTCTAAATTTACACTGTCTAAGAGTTAGACACTATTGATAAATCTGCCGCCATTTGCCCTGTGAGCTGTAGGGGGCAGGAATCCTGATGGTCTGTATATTGCCCTTCTGAAGTATAGTGGGGACTCTCCCTGGATCCCTGCAGGTAGCGCTAATCCCTCACAGCACTTACCACCCTTCTGGGCTCTTTGGAAAATCAATCACTTAGGAATTTGAAGGAATAGAAGAAGTGCTAGAAAGGGTTAAGGTTCCTTATTAGGGAGGCGCTATGTATGTGTGTGGAGACTTATACACCATTGGTCGCTCCACTGAAATGTATATATCCCCTAGATGACCACAATGGGTCTTTTGCCGACGGGGCAAAAATGATCTGGTATCAGTGTCCTGTGCTGGATGAAGCGGGGGCTCAGGGGTCTGATGAAGGCCAGGACCCTGATCTAATGGTGCAGAGTGGACCGACCTCAGAGTCAAGCTGTTTAACCCCTTAGGTGCTGCAATGAAGAGTGACCATTGCATCTCAGTGGTTTTAGAAGGGGTTCCCTCTCTCACCCTATTGACACACAATGTGTTCCAAGCTTGATGATAGGTTTACATGATAGCCTGGACCTAATACAGGCCCGTCGGGTCTGACTTTTGTGTGAGCTTTTTAGGCCTTGCCAGAGGTCGGGTCCAGTAAAGGGCAGAAAGGCCATTTCAAAACTCCACACACCTAGATGGTGCTCTCCCCAAGGAGAGCTGTTCCCCTTTCTAATAAGAATTATATCAGCAATCAAATGACTGAATGTTTTAGTCTCCGGAGAGACTATTAAGGCCATGTTCACACGGCTTAAAATGGGCCGTATTTCGGTCCCTAGTTACGCGCCGAAGTGCGCAAATTACGGGCTGAAAACGGCCCATTCGTTACGGTAATTCACAGTTCTCATAGAGAACTATGGATTACGTCTCCTCTCACCGCCCGGCGCATCCGCCGGGCAGGGAGATAATTCACCTGTCACTTTCTAGCGGCGTATACGCGGCACTAGCAGTGATTGTCTATGGGCCGGCGAGGTGCCGGCCCCCCGCGCCCCACCCCCCCCCCACCACACGGCGTAATTGCGGGATGTAATTACGTCCCGCAGTTAAGCCGTGTCAACCTAGCCTAAGTAATAAGAAAAATAAAGTTCAAGAAAGGTAAAAAAAACCGAATCCTCCTTTGCTTTAATCTTATTATTTCCAGTCCTCTCCGTTTTTCCTTTTTTTGGTTTGATAAATAAACTTGCATTAATAACATTACATTCCAAGAAAACGTCGCTCTGATTCCCACTTGCAGATCAGACGGCAATTTATATGTTGTTGCTTTTAGGACCCTACAAAGGTCGACATTCGGACAAGTTTTACTAATCTGTAAATGAAAAACAACTAAAACATGTAACAAATACAAAACGATGTGTCTTTAGATGAGCCATGCATGTAGTGGGACTGCGGCTGCTAATTGCATCTAACACCCGGCGGTTACAGCGCAGGATGGTGCCGGTGTCATCCCGCGCTGTGTACCCCCATAGACATCACGGCAAAGATGGCCGCGGCTGCTAAATCAAGGGGAAACGGTGCATAGACCTCCCTTCGGGACATCAGTGGTATGATCGCTGTGTTGAACATGGCAGCTGGAAGCCTTGTGATGGCTTCCATCGCTGCAATGTTTTCTATTTCTCCACTTCCAGTCCCAGGTAGGAAGTGGGGATATCGCCATCTTTGTATATACAATGCATTAGGCTGTATAAATGATGGTGCCCCCGAGTGGTGACGCGCCCTAGGGGGGACGCAAAAAAAAAGCAAACAATGTTTTAATGTGTTAAAAAAATAAAAAAAATTAAAAGTTCAACTCACCCCCATTTTGCCATTTTGCAAATAAAAAATAAAATACAATAATCCATCACAGGTATCGCCATGTCCGAAAAAGCCCGATCTACTAAACTATAACATAATGTATCCTGGACGCTGAACACCAGAGAAGAAAGAAAATTTTTTGGTCATTTCACATCCCCTTAAAAAGTACACTTCACTCAGGTCCAGAAGTAGAAGTACAAAAAAGTTATTGGTCACAGAAAATGGCGCCAATTTCAAAAATAGGGAATGTTTAGAATTTTTTATTAGTACCAAAACAGAAAACTGGTGGATGAGTATGAACCTGTAGAATACAGTGATCGCATCATTTCTACCGAAGATTGAAAGCCGTAAAAGCAAAAACCCCGCAAACATGGTGCAAGTCATTTTTTTTTTTTTTACATTTTGCCCCACTTAAAAATTTGTGTGCAGTTTCCCAGTATCTTCTATGGTTCGGTGAATGACAGCATTAGGAAATACAGCTTGTCCCACAAAATAAAAGCCCTCATATGTCTATGTAGGTGGAAGAATAAAAAAGTTTTCGCTCTGGGAAGGTGAGGAGGGAAAAACAAATGTAAAAAAAAAAAATAAAAAAAATAGGCCTCAGCATTAAGGGGTTAAAATTGATAAATCTATAAAGAATCCAGCAGAATACTTCCCTCACTGCTTTATCTGCATTAGTTTAGCAGGTGGCCTAAGCTTTCCCACTCCCGTCATTTACCATCATTAATATAAAGGATCAGGGGAAATGTGATATATATGTGCATTTACTCTCTTCCTCCTCACTGTCTTATGTTTGACTGCAGCAGGATCCTCCCCCCTCTTCTCTGTCTACAGTAGAAGACCTAAGCTTCCCCTCTTTAGCTATTCTCCACTCCTTTTTATCATCATAAAATATAAAGGATCAGGGGAAATCTGATATATATATATATATACATTTGTCCTCTTATTCCTCACTGCCTCGCGTTTGGCTGCAGCAGGATCCTCCCCCCTTTGCTCTGTCTGCAGTAGGAGACCTAAGCTTTACCTCTTTAGCTATTCTCCACTGCTTTAGTCCGTTGCCATCATGAAATTGAATGACTTCTCGTCAGAATTTCTAGTGTTTTATGTTACTATTATTTATTTTCTTAAATCCTTACCTTCACTTTTGCCACAATAGCCGTAATGCTAAAATTGCCGCTTGTAATATATATTCCCCCTCATGGTAGAATATATTATAACGTTCAATACAAATGTAAATCTAATCAATAGAGGAGAGATGTAATTGAAAGGTGTTCAATCAGCGCTCGTGCAGGCGGCATTGACCGGACCTGCTAATCATGCACGTTCTGCGCCTTTGAACTGCAGCTACATGAATATACAATCGCCGCTTTATCACAACATTTCATTCATTATTCATGGCGGCCGCTCCAGAACAAGCTGCGCGCCGCAGTAACAAGGCGCCATTGCTTCCGCGCGGCCGCAGTCGACGACGTTGGATTAATTAAACAGGGTTTGCAGAGAAGTGAATTCTCAGTTCTGTCAAGATTTCAGCTTTATGTTAAATATTTTTTAAAGGCCAGACCCTTAAATCTCTGGGGCCGCACCGAGCAGCGAGCTGTGAATTTAACCATAGGCTAACTGCTAATGATAAGGAAAGGAGCCCAGGTTGAGGCAGTGTAATACAGTTATTGGATTAGGCCATCAATCACTCGCCTCCCGGAGGAATAGGCAAAAGAGACAAAACAGAGAAGAGGGAAATTAGGAAAGGAAAGCCTGACTGGAATGCGATGCCGGCCCGTCCTTATCATTTAGCCGACTCGCGTTTCACGCGCATGGTAATCAGATGCCAGGGATTTCACGTCGGCAGAGCCAAGCAGTATTTGCATAATCTGGAAATACAGTAGAAAGCCTTGATGGAACGGTACAAGCGCGCACGGTGATTAATGGCACGGGTAATATAGTCACATCATTCCTGGACACTCACAATTATTCCAAAACCTGCTTGATCACTCAGAGTTGTTGTATGAGCCTTAAGGGGAAGCTCTGCCCGACCAGACATCGCATCAAGGATCTGCAAAACGACTTCATGCATCAGTGACATTTCTAAAATTATACCAAACACCGCGTCATGTTAAACACCTCTATGTAGAACCGGGTGACATTTCTTAGTAGTTACTAAGCAACTTGGGTGCAAATTGGCTTAAAACTGACATTTACCTTTTCCCAAAAGTAATGTGAGATCATTCATATTCTATGGGGTCCCTGGAGAGAGTGGGGCCACAGCAGCTTGGCTGCGTTCCTTATTTTAATGGGTGGTGAGTAGTGTGAGACTAGGGTTCCTGAGGACATCCAGTAGACTTGATTTTTGGGGGCCACTAGAAGAGCTGTTTCTTTGGGCCCATCAGTGGAGGTGATTCTTGGGTCCACCAGTGGAGGTGATTCTTGGGGCCACCAGTGGAGTTGATTCTTGAGGCCCACCAGTGGAGTTGATTCTTGAGGCCCACCAGTGGAGATGATTCTTGGGGCCACCAGTGGAGATGATTCTTGGGGCCACCAGTGGAGATGATTCCTGGGGCCCACCAGTGGAGTTTATTCTAGTTGTCCACCAGTGGAGTTGATTCTTGCGTCCACCAGTGGAGTTGATTCTTGAGGCCCACCAGTGGAGTTGATTATTGAAGCCCACCAGTGGAGATTATTTTTTGGGGCCACAGTGGAGTTGATTCTTGAGGCCCACTAGGGGAGTTGATTCTTGAGGCCCACCAGTGGAGATGATTCTTGAGGCCCACCAGTGGAGTTGATTCTAGTTGTTCACCAGTGGAGTTGATTCTTGGGGCCCACCAGTGGAGTTGATTCTAGGGGCCAACCAGTAGAGATGATTCTTGAGGCCCACCAGAAGAGCTGTTTCTTTGGGCCACAGTGAGATGATTCTTGGGGCCACCAGTGGTATTTGAATCTAGAGGGGCGCCACCAGTAGAGTCGATTCTTGGGGCCCAACAGTAGAGATGATTTTTGAGCCACCAATAGAGCTCATTTGGGCCATGGGTTGGGCCCATCAGTGGAGTTTATTTTTGGGACCCACCATTGGAGGTGATTCTCGGGGCCACCAGTGGAGTTGATTCTAGGGGCCAACCAGTAGAGATGATTCTTGGAGTCCACCAGTAGAGCTGATTCTTGGGGTCCACCAGTAGAGATGAAGTTTGGGTCCCCAGTAGAGCTGATTCTTGGGCCACCAGTAGAGATGATTCCTGGGGGTCTAAGTATGACGTGATTCTTGGGGTCCACCAGTAGAGATGATTCTTGGAGTCCACCAGTAGAGCTATTCTTGGAGTCCACCATGAGATGATTCTTGGGCCCACCAATAGCGGGTTCTTGGGGTCCACCGGAGTTGATTTGGTGGGCCCCACCCTTGGATGAATTCCAGGGGCCCACTAGTGGAGTTTATTCTTGGGGCCCCCCGGGGATATCTTGGGGCCCACATGGGGTTGAGTTTGATGCCCCCAGTGGAGTTGATACTTGGTCCCACCAGTGAATTTTGACTCATGGGGGCCCAAACCATGAGTTGGTTTTTGAGGACTACCAGGGGATTGATTCTAGGGATCCACCATAATTGATTCGGGCCCCCAAAAGTTTTTTTTTGGTCCACATGGAGATATTTGGGGCCCACCATAAGCGGGTTCTTGGAGCCCACCGGGGAAATTTTTTTTTGGGACCCACCATTGGAGGTGTTTTCCGGGGTCACCAAAAAAGTTGTTCTTTGCCCCCCCTGGAGATTTTTTGGTGCCCACCAGGGGAAATGATCTTGGGTTCACCATAGAGTTATTCTTGAGGACCACCAGGGGAGTTGATTCTTGGGCCCATTATGGAGTTAATTCTTGGGGGGCCCACGAGAGTTAATTTTTGAGGACCACCATGGATTGATTAAAAGGGACCCACCATAATTTTGTTCCGGGGGCCCAAAATTGAGCTTTTTGGGGGCCCACCAATA
The DNA here is from genome assembly GCA_025379985.1 of Phyllomedusa bahiana. Taxonomy (NCBI): domain Eukaryota; kingdom Metazoa; phylum Chordata; class Amphibia; order Anura; family Hylidae; genus Phyllomedusa; species Phyllomedusa bahiana. The sequence continues at coordinate 15,255 of JAODAL010019061.1, forward strand.
GAGCTGTTTCTTGTTGCCCAAACCCGGGGAGTTGATTTTTTGGGGGCCCCCCCATTGAAAAGGGGATTCCAGGGCCACCAGTGGAGATTGAATTTTTGGGGGCCCCCCAGTTTGGAAATTTATTCCCAGAGCCAACTAATAGAGCGATTCCCTTTGGGGGGCCCCCCAGTATGGGTTTTAATTTTTCGGGCCCCCCGGGGGAGTTTTATTTTTTGGGCCCAGTATTTTAGGGGATTTTTCTGGGCCACCAGTGGAGTTGATTCTTTGGGGCTACCATTTGGGGTTATTCCTGGGGAAACCCCCAGTGGATTTATTCTTAGGGGCCCCCCATTGGAAATTGATTCTTGGGGGCCAAACCCTTTTTAAATTGGGTTCTTTTTGTCCCACCACTGAAGTTGATTCATTTGGGCCCGCAGGGGAAAATTTATCCCTTCGGGCCCCCCATGGAGTTATTTTTTGGGCCCCAATCATAGGGGTTGGGTTCTTAAAATCCATATACAAGTGGAGTGATTCTTGGAGTTGATTATTAGGGCCAACCCTTGGGAAAAAAATTCTTTTGAGCCAACCCTTTGGAAATTGAATTTTTGGGGCCCACCAGTTGGGGGGGGATTCCGGGGGGTCACCATTGGATTTGATTCCAAGGGGGCCAAATAGTAGAGCGATTGTTTGGGGGCCCCCCATTTTTATCGATTCTTGGGGCCCCCTCCCTGGAGTTTATTTTTTGGGGGCCCACCATTGGGGTGTTTTTTCCCGGGGGCCCCCCAGTGGGGTAATTTTTTGGGGGCCCCCAGGGAGTTTTATTTTTAGGGACACCAGTGGAGGTTTAATTTTTTATGGCCCAACAGGGGGTTTATTGATTCTTGGGCCCACAAGTTTAAGTTAAATTTTTTTGGGCCACCATGGAATTGATTCTTGTGGGCTACCAGTGAAAGTTGATTCCTTTTGTGGCCCCGCAGTGAAAATTGATTTTTTTGGGGCCCCCCAGGAGTTTTTATTTTTGGGTTTTAATAAGAGAGATTTATTCTTAAAAAGGGCCCCAAAAGTTTAAATATTCTTGACACATACCAGTGGAGTGATTCTTGGGCCCCACCAATGGAGTTGATTATTAGGGCCAACTAGTGGAGATAATTCTTAGAGCCAACCAGTGGAGTTGATTCTTGGGGGCCCCCCAAATGGGGAAAAAAATTTTTGGGGGCCCCCCCAAAAGGAGTTGATTCTTGGGTCCCCCAGGGGAGTTTTATTCCTTTGGGGGGCAAACCCTTTAAAATTTATTCTTAGGACTCACCATTTAAGTTGAATTTTTTGGGGTTTCCAGTGGAGTTGATTCTTTTGGGAAACCCCCCAGTGAAGTTGATTCTTGGGGGCCCCCATGGAGTTTTAAATTTTTGGGCCCCCAGTGAAGTTTTTTCTTTTGGGGCCCCCCCATTGAAGTTTATTCTTTTGGGGGCCCCCCCAATGTAGTTGAATTTTTTTTGGGGCCCCAAACCCAATTTGGGGATAAATTTTTGGGGCCACCCATGATGTTTATTTCTTATTTCCCCCAAACATTGGGAAATTGATTCTTTGGGGCACCCCTGAAAAATAATTTTTGGGCCCACCAGTTGATATGATTCTTTTGGGGGGACCATTGGAGTTGGTTTTAAATTTTTTCCCCGCATGGGGGTTTTAAAATTTTTTTAAGGCCACCAGTGGGTGTTGAAATTTTTATAACCCCAGCAGGGTAGTTTTAATCCCCTTTAGGCTCACCGGGGGGAGTTGATTGTTGTAAACCCCACCAAGGGGTTTAAATTTTTGGGGCTTTAAATAGAATTTTAATTTTTTGAAAACCCACCCCTTTGGGGTTTTATTAAATTAAGGCCACCGTGGAGATGACTTTTTTCAGTCAACCAATAGTGGGAAATTCAGAGGTCCTTTAATAAAAATTTTCTTCTTTTGGGGGGCCCCCCAGTGGAGTTAAATTTTTGGGGCCCACCAAATGGAGAAAAAAAACCTGGGGCCCCCCCAATTTGGAAAAAGATTTCCCGGGGGCCCCCCCAATGGAATTGATTTTTTTGGGGCCAAAAAGTGGGAAAAGATTTTTTGGAAATTTCCCCCATTTTGAGTTAATCTTGGTCCCACTTTGGAGGTGATTTTTTGGGGCCCCCCCAAAAGGTGATAAAATTTTTGGCCCCACCCTGGGAGGGGATTCTTGGGGCCACCATAGGAGATAATTCTGGGGGTTCTCTAGGGGAGTGTAACTGCACATTGATCTGCTACATATTAATACTGCAGAATAGTGTAACAATGATCGTGCCACATAGTGGAGAGAGACCCCAGGGGGATCAAAATTAGAAGTAAGATTTAAAAAAAACTAAAGATTAAAAAAATATATATTTCCCTTTGTCCTATTTCAAAAATAAAGAAAAATTAAAAAATTTGTTAAAAAAATAAACATAATTGATATTGCCACCTCTGTAAGAGTCCAATCTGTCACCTTACATATCTACCTGAGGGCAAAATTGTGTTGTATTTTTCCAGTTGCAGGTATCCAAATATGGTGCAAATGAAAAATAAAAGAAGTTGTTGGTCTCTGAAAATGGCAAACATTGAAATCATGCTGACCCTCAAAAAATTTTAATACAAACATGCCCCCCCCAAAAAGAAAAAATGTGTTTTTTTTCCATTGTAACTATCCAGGGCAGGCTTCACCGTGTTGTAGATCAGTAGCAGGGAATTTCTTGGAGTCCACCAGTGAAGCTGATTACCTTGACCCGCCAGTGGCTCTGAATCTTGGTCCTAACCACTAGAGTTGATTCTCGGTCCCAATCACGAAAGTTGATTCATGGGGCCACCAGTGGAGCGGATTCTGGGGGCCACCAGTGGAGCTGATTCTTGGGGCCACCAGTGGAGCTGATTCTTGGGGCCACCAATGGAGTTGATTCTTGGGGCCACCAGTGGAGGTGATTCTTGGGGCCACCAGTGGAGGTGATTCTTGGGCCCACCAGTGGAGATATTCTTGGGGCCACCAGTGGAGATATTTTTGGGGCCACCAGTGGAGATATTCTTGGGGCCACCAGTGGAGATGATTCTTGGGGACCACCATTGGAGATATTCTTGGGGCCCACCAGTGGAGATATTCTTGGGGCCACCAGTGGAGATATTCTTGGGTCCACCAGTGGAGATATTCTTGGGGCCCAGCTATTACACATGCTAGATATTGTCTATCTTTCTCTGCCTTTTTCTCTGAATACAAACATCCCCAGGCCTGCTATCCTCAGGGGCCCACCATGCTCAATGGTTCATCTTTGATTTTCCATGCTCCCCTGTAGGCTAGTCAGAGCCTGGTGGCGAGAATTTATGCAGAGATCTCCTCCTTTCAAGCTGGTGTGTAGGAAATTAACACAAAGATCCTCAGTTACTATTACTGTCTGAAAATTAGACAGCAAAAAATTATGCAGTTAGTCTTACAATGTTCCAGATACACGTATCATGCTGTGTGATAAATTTGTTTGTTTAGAATTTTTAGACCATTTCCACTTGGCTTACTTGTCTTTTGGTGCATTTTTGGCGCAGTCTCTTGATCTGACTACACCTCCTTTCTTGTGAAGCCTCAGGCTCTTTTCTGTAACCTACACCCGCGTCATAGAGGCGCAAATATGTCTAATGTGTCCTTAATGCGACTCACAGCGACTTGCTGCGCCGAGAATGCAAACACAATCGTACAGCCTGTGAGATGAGGCGAGAGGTGTTTTATTATAGACAATCACATAAATAATAATAATAATAATTTCGGGTTTTGTTTCTGCTGAGTGTGCAGTATAATGCCGCGCTCCCTTCACTCTGCCGATCACGCTGATGACAGCAATACCAAGTTCATACCAAGTTCATAGGATTATTCTTATGTTTTATTAGTTCAGCAAAGTTTTAAAATTGTGCATTTTATTGCTGCCTTCTGCGGCCTCCCACTTCATGGATCTTCTTCTGCTGATGCCGTGTGAGGGCGCAGTATCTGAGGGGTGAGCTGGGCTGCTATTGGCACCGCGCTGGTTTTCATACAACTCTTTAACCATTTTTTATTCATTTTTCCAGGGAATCAGTGACGAGGGGAGTCTAGCAATGATTCTCATTATTGGTTCACACCATCCAGGGTTATTGGACTTATACAGTTGTATGAACAGATATTACTTTGGTCTAATGCTTTGCTTATTTTTTATATGATCAATGAAAAAGAGGTTTTATGAGGTCATTGAAGGCCTGGAAGCCATTACTAGGATGGAGCCGCATCTCTCTTTCAACCCTTAGGTGCCACAGTCACTATTGACCACAGTACCTAAAGGGTTAAATGGCCAGGAATAGAGATTCTCTGACCCCGGCCCCTGATAGCAGGAGATGTGTGGCTCCATCACGCGTCAGCACACGTCAGTTGTGTAACTCCATAGGAATATCTGCTGCCTGAGTGATGGCTCGTCTGCACCAATCACCATCTTTATCATGTGGCATAGTAAATGCTTGTTTTGCCGATAACATTTCTTTCTTTACCATTTCCACCGGAGTGGGCTCAGGAGCTGTTGGTTACAGCCGGCACCTGCCTTCAGCGGCCACAAATGGAGGTATCTCCATTCCTGGCCGTTTAGCAGCTTTGATGCTGTGGTAACCGCCCTAGCAGTCATAAAGGGGGAGCGCCCCCTCCAACCTCCTGATCAGTCCAATCCCCTGATTGGTCCCAGCAGACAGACCTTCAGTCCACCTTCTTACTGCCCATTGGTGAAGATGGGGAGCTGTAACTGCACATTGATCTGCTATATATTAATATTGTAGAATAGTGTAACAGTGATCGTGCCACATAGAGGTGAAGTACCCTAGGGGGATGAAAATTACAAGTAAAAAAAAAAAAATTAAAAGAAAAATTGAAACACTTTTTCCTATGTTAAAAATAAAGAAAAACAATAAAAAAATTAAACATAATCTGTATCACCACCTCTGTAAGAGTCCAATCTATTAATCTATCACCTTACATATCTACCAGGGGGCAAAATTGTGATTTGTTTTTCCAGTTGCAGATATCCAAATATGGTGCCAACGAAACCGCACTCCAGTGCACAAATATAACGAGCCCTCATGCAGGTCCAAAGACATAAAAATAGGAAAAGTTATTGGTCTCAAAGAGTGGCAAACATTGGAATCATGCTGACCCTCGAAAAATTAAAATAAAAAAATAGCGCCCCCATAAAAAAAAAAAAAAAATGTTTTTTATCCCATTTTAGCTATCCAAGGCAGGCTTCACCATGTTTTAGGTCAGGGGCAGGGAATTTTTCTACCCCCAAAGGGAAGGAGGTGCAGGGGCGCTGTCTGAGCCATTTTCCCTATTTGCCTAAAACATCAAAATGTCATGTCCGGGCCCCGCCATGGGCTCACTATTATCAGAGGACACTAAGATCTCACAAACTTTTTGAAGTTGAAGATGAGGAACGTCTCCCCCACTCCCGCTACCACCCGCAGGACCTGATATCGGTTGCACCGGCGTTCAGTGTATTCTACATTTTTTCAGCAGCTTTGATTCGCTTGTTGTTTGGTTCGACCTCCCGCCGTCAGGTTTGTCTACTTTTTGCACCGCAGTCTTATTGTAGACGATCATTCTCCATATTGAATTTCCGTGAATACAACCCGATACCTGAGTCCTTAATACGACAATTTTATGTTCATTGAGAATCAAAATGAATAAATTATATTAAAAACATCTCGCCAAAAGCAAATCCAGAAAAACCTCCGCGCATTTGTGTGCTGCCATAAAGCTGGCAACGTACCGTGTTGTGCAATTCCATCTAAGGCTACAGTGAAAACAATGACTTCGCACAATTGACACTTGAGAGGTTCACACAGAGGAGTTAAGAATAACACAGAAGAAGCAATGCAATCTTTAGGCAAATCTGTTATCTGTGAGGAATGATTGCAGCGTTACACACTCAGCAGCTTCACCAAATGACTCCTTCCAGAAATGCAATGTCGAGGCGAGCTGCGGAAATCAGCACCGGAGCCACCAGGATCCAAGATAGATGCCTTTATCTCAAATCCGGCAGCCTCATATGGGGTGCACGGTCAATACTTGCTGATTGATGGCTCCGTCCTTGATGCTGGAAGGGCAGTCACTATTGTTATATACAGAAGTAGAGTTGTACTGTGGTGCCTGGGGCCCACCAATAAGGCCGATTCCTGAGGCCCACCAGTAGAGTTGAATCCCGGGGCTCACCAGTGGAGATGATTCTTGGGGCCACCAGTGGAGATGATTCTTGGGGCCACCAGTGGAGATGATTCTTGGGGCCACCAGTGGAGATGATTCTTGGGTCCACCAATGGAGCTGGTTCTTGGGGCCACCAGTGGAGTGGGGCCAATTGTACAGCTATTTAAAGCAAGTACACATGCCTCTTGCTTTCTCAGGAGCCCATCATGCTCAGGGGCCTACTGTGGGTGCCTCCTCCCTCCTGAGGGCCTGTTTAAGTCTGTACAGAAGTGAAGCTCATTTCTAGTTCGCTATAATCAATAAGTGAAATCATGTAGCCTTAGTTATTTATTTTAGAAAAGGGGTTTCCAAAATTTGGGCAGAATAGGGAGGGAGAAGGGGGGCCCACGAATTTGGGGTTTTAGAATCCCCTTAAAAGGATCTCCCACCAGCAAATCCAGTTTTAGGTCAACTCTTAGCAAGCCACAAGGCGACTATCTCAGAGAATGGGTGGGGGTGGCACTTATGTTCGTCTCCCCCATTCACTTCTATAGGATTCTGATTACAGCTGAGCACACTTGTTTGTCTTTATTCAGAACTTCCAAAAAATAAGGGGGAAAGCGAACACAACCTTCCACTGTCTGAGATGGGGGTTTGTAGCCGCAATGAACGCCTGTAACAGGGAATCGGGGGTGGGAAAAACCCTTTTTAAGCCCGGTCTTCAAAGCATTGAAGAAGACGCGATCACTTTCCGTGCTGCGGTGTCATGCTGTGTTACCCCCTGATCAATGTGTGTAGGGGTCTCCCTCCTGCCCCTCTGCTGATTTCTCTACATCATGTATGTGGTCAGATACTTTGTATCGCGTTATATGCACTTCCTTATTCTATTTATATAACCTTATATTTTGCACTTTATGTATTATGCTCTTTGGGCGGCATAATGGGGCTGCATCAGCTTTCTCGTGTACTTTGAGCCAAAAAGCTGTCGCAGCCACGTCCCACAGATGGAAGAGCAGTGATACAGTTGGCGCCATCTGCACTAGACAATGTGAAACTGCCATAGACATCCATCCCATGGCGGAGACAAAGTTTGGAGCACCACCCATGGCCTACGTCGCACCCTCTGTATAACTTGGCGGGAATTTCAGGCATGCCCCCCTATGTAAAATTTTTCTGATCCCGGGACTATTTTGGGGAAAAACCCCCCTTTATAAGAGTGCTGTAAGTAATGAAACGTCCGTTCCCGATTGCTGTCATGCCCCTTTTTAGGGAATGTCTGCATGCACAAAATTTTTGGTTGTTTTTTCAAAGTTTTTTCGATTTCTGAAACTGCTGAAAAAAACATCTGAAAGCAGGTCCCACAGAACGTCCTGAAGTCTCCACAGAACATTTTATTCTGCTCATTTCTGCTCCGGGTCGTTTTGTGAAACGTTGTAAAAAACGACAAAAAGGTCAGAAAATTTACTACTGAAGTCTAGATAAACTGCCGGACGTTTTTTAGCGCGTTTTTTTCAGAAATCCACAGCAATCAACGCTCTGCATTTCTGCAAAAGAAAGAAAAAAAAAAGCACCAAAATCCGGTCGGTTTTTGAGCTGTTTTCGACACGCACTGGGCAAAAAAGTCAGTTTTATGAATGGTTTTAGGATTTGGTTTTCAGTGAGTTTTTTGTCCTCTGCTGTGTAGACCGAGCCCCATAGTGATGTGATGGCTTCTATTCCAATGTATATCCTGCTCCTCTGACGGTGAAGTAACGTGTTCCTCCAATAAAGATAACGCAGCGTCGGCCAAAACGCCATCAATGATTTATGCATGAAAATCAATAAATATCTCCGACATACACAGGAGCCCGTAAAAGGGAACACGAGCATTTGTATTGTAAAAAGCACAATATGAAATCAGAGCAGCAATAAAAAATTGTCATTACAAACACAATTACAGCCGTGAAGAATAATCGACACCTACACAGCGCGGCGCCCAGGAGATGCGACCATTATATGTGTGATATATATTATACAGCGTGAATTATACATATACAGTGTCACACAAAGTAACCACAATCCGGGAAATCTTCCATCTCCTCCTGGGACAACACTGACGACCCTGATACAATGGAAAGTAGTCACAGCATCAATGTCTATGGGCAAAGTGAGGACACCCCTAAGTGACCACAAAAGTGAGGACACCCCTAACTGATACAAAGTAGTCAGTGCCCAGCTTGTATCACAGGGAAGAACTCACAGCATCAATGTCTATGGAGAAAAAAGTGAGGACACCCCTAAGGGACAACAAAAGTGATGACACCCCTAAGTGATACAATGTAAAGTAGTCAGTGCCCGGCTTGTATCACAGAGAAGAGCTCACAGCATCAATGTCTATGGGAACAAAAGTGAGGACACTCCTAAGAGATACAATGTAAAGTAGTCAGTGCCCGGCTTGAATCACAGGGAAGAACTCACAGCATCAGTGTCTATGGGGACAAAAGTGAGTACAACCCTAAGTGACAATGGACAAGTTGTGCCTAATTTGCCATTTTCCCTCCACAGTGTCATGTAACTTGTTAGTGTTACAAGACCTGAAAAACAGAATTATTGCTCTTCATAAAGATGGCTGAGGCTACAAGAAGATGCCACCACCCTGACTCTGAGGTGCAGCGCGGTGGCCAAGACCATACAGCGGTTTAACAGGAGAGGTTCCATTTAGAACAGGCCTCACCATGGTCGACCAAAGAAGATGAGTGCACATGCTCAGTGTCATATCCAGAAATGATTGCTGCAGAGTTTACATGGGCGGGGGGTAAGCTTGTCAGTGCTCAGACTATTCGCTGAACACTGCATCGGTCTGCATGACTGTCGTCCCAGAAGGAAGCCTCTTCTGAAAGATGCACAAAAAGCCCCAAACTTTTGTGAAAGCCAAGCGGATAAGGACAGGGAAATTACTGAACAGTTTTCCTGTGCTCTGATGAAAATAAGAGAAATTATTGGTAAAACATTGCTTAAAGGGCTTTGTGTGGCGGCAACCAGGTGTAGGTACTTTTAAGCAACTAGCGGGAAAAGATAGTGGAGGGGAAGGGGATGTCCCTGGGAATTAAAGCGGGCAAACGTAGGGAAGTTCCAGGGATGTCAAAAGGGGCCGGTCCAGGGGGACAGGCCCGGCTTTCCCCACACACCAGAATGGCAGCAAGAGAACTGAAACCTTTTTGGGGCCCCCAAAGGAAACCCGGACCTTGGTGGGGAAAAAGCAGCAGTAGAGATAAGAAACCCCTGGGTTTTCCCCAATGTTTGTGTATTTTAGTAAAACTGCTGGGCAGTTTTATTGGGCTGCTTTTTGAACGGCTGTAGGTGGGGGTGGGAGGGGGTTCACCCCCCCCTCCAGGCTTTACCGGAAACCCTGGGCCCTTTCAAAGCCTGGGGCAGGAAGAGACCAGGGGGAGGGGTTTGGGGGTTAACCTGGGAGGGTTGATATAAAGGGTCATTTCCCCCCAAAAGGGGGGCCTGAGCGGGAAAGGGGAGCCTGAAACAGACCACTAAACCTGGGACCAGGAGGTCTGTTTTTCCAGAGACTGTCCCTGCCACAGGTGGATTTTAAAAACCTGTGTCCCTTTTTATGCTGGAAATGTTTTTTGGTTTTTGCGCATTTTTAAGGCTAAACGTAAGCCTATGACAGAAGACTCCCTGTTTTTTTTTGCGGGGTTTTTTTTGCTTAAAAAATAAAACCCTATTTTTTTTGGTTTGGGAAAACCCACCCCGTTGTCCTTTTGACCTTCTGTGCCCTGGTTCCCCACATTTGGGGGGAGGTTGCTATGGGCATTTGGTTGCTAAGGGTAACGCAAAACACTTTTTGGGATTTTTTAAAATACTTTTTTTGGAACTTTTATTTTCCGGGGGTGAAGGCTGCTACATTCCTGCCTAAACCTTCCCCAGAAAATGGGGGAAAACCAGAAAGAAACCGGGTGCGGGGGAAAAGGCCAACCAGCAAGAAACAAAAGTCTTTTTGCTGGAGCGTTTTGCGCCTCAGAGCCCCAATTTTTTCTCCCCCAAAGGGACGGGGGAAATGTTTCGGGGGCGCACACAAAAAAAAGGGGGTGCAGCGCGCCCTACAAAAAGATGACCCCTGATGTGAGTAGAGGGTATCTGGCAGGTTTGAGAGGCTGGGGGAAAGAGAGAAAAAACCCCCCGGGTGCCGTGTGGACGGAAGTTCGGGCCCCCTATTTGTTTCGGGGGCCGCAAAAGGGGCCTACTTTGCCCTTCAACGAGCAAGCCAAGGACTAGGACCCCCTTTTAAGGAAAGAGATTTTTGGCCAGGCGGGAGTCCCCCCCTAGGGGTTTTGGGGGGGTGGGGCCAGAGTCCTTGATTGGGTTTGAGAAGCATAAGCCCCCTCGCCCCCAGCTGTTTAAATCTTCACACCTTGTGCGAAAGTGGCTGAAACCCTGAGGGGGGGGGTTTTGATCCTCCCCCAAAGTAGCCCCGGAAATCGTCATGGACCGCTACCCCAATTTGGACTACCACGAGAGCTGCATCTTTGGGGTTGCCCAGGGGGGCCCCCAAGACCGGCCCAGTGATTGCCCTCGTGGAGGGGTTTTAACACCATTTGGCCGAGCCCCTATCGGGGCCAAGGGGCCAAGCTTTCTCCCCCGACGCCCCGGGGGAAAACCGCCCCCGGAAAGGCAGAGTGGGGGGTGGCCCCACCCGAAGAGGGAGGTTGGTGGGACCAGAAAAGGGTATTTTTCACCCCAAAAAAAACCCCCCGGGGGGGGCCGAGCAGAAGTGCGCGGGTTGGAAAGTCCCAAAAATTTTGGGGCATTTTGGCAGCGCACTGCCCCCAGCAGGGGGAACCCCATGGGGGTGGGGTCCCAAACCCGTCGCCTCTCCAGTTTGCTCCCCCTGCCTGTAGGCTTTCCCCCTGCCAGACCCAGGCCCTCAAGAATGCCGTTTTTCCAGGTGAATGGGGTCGTGTGGGGGCCCCCGGTTGGCCCTCTGGCACCCTTTTTTCCCTTTTTGCGAGCGGCCCCATTCCGATGACCTGGTTTTTCCCGGGAAAAAACGGGGGGGGGGGCGGGCCTTTTAAAAATTGGGGAAAATAAAACTACCCACTGGGGGGACAGGGGACTATTGGGGGACTTTTTGCGGGACCCAAAGCCCATGGGGGGGCATCAAAACCCCGACTTCTACTTTTCCCTAACCCGGGGGAAGGGGGCCTTCCCCTGTTCGGGGAAAATGGGGGAAACAAAAAAAAAGGGGGGAGTTTGGGGAGGGCCGTGAGCCCCAACCCCTCATTTTCCATTTCCCCCCTAGGGAGGATGTAAAATTTTGATGGGGTAGGGGTGACCACGGGATTTTGGGCCCCTAACCCCCCGGGTTAGCGGTTTTGGAGGAGGCGGGGAAAGATTTTGGCCAAACCTCTGAGAAAAATTTAAAACCGGGACCTGGAGGTGTAAAGTGGGGAATTTTGGGGCACGGCTCATTTTGCAAGACCCCCCCCAAAAAGAATGCAGGGGGCCCAAGGAAAACCGGTACTAAATGGGGGTGCCCCCCAAGAGTCGGACCCCCGAGAAAAAAATTTCCGCATTTTGCTGTACAAATAAATTTGCTGTATCGGGTTTAGAGTAAGGGGGGGAAAATTGTGGAACAAACTGTTGGTCCCTGTACCTTTTAGGGGGAAAAGGGACGGGGATAGGGGCCACAGCCCATGTGTGGGGGGGCATTTGGGGGCGGAGAAAACAAAAGGCGTGAAATTTAAAAAACGGTTTTCCCGGGCCCCGGGGTTTGTCATCAAGAGTTTACCAATTTCTGTAATTCCTCCCCCCAAGGGTGCCAGCAAACCGCTCCTAGGTCCCATTTCGGGAAGCCCGTTAGTACCCCTCCCCATTTTCGGGGTGCCTTTCCCGAAACCAAAAACGCTATGGATTCTTTGGGGCCATTATCAAGCCCTGTGGGGCCCCGAAACATTTTTGCCCTTTCTAGATTTTTGCTACCAGGTTCCAGGGGGCCTTTCCCCTAAAAAAAAATGTCCCTCAAAAGGGGATTGCCCGGGGTTTTTAATGCAGGTTTTCTCAAGAAGGGGTTTCCCAAAGGGAAAATCCTAACAGCCAGGGGACACCCTTCATGTCAAGGGGGAAAATTTTAAAAGGACCTGTGTAATTTATTGCACTTTAAAAACAACTGAGGCCCCGGTTTTGTATCATCCTCAAACTGGGGGTTATTCGAAAGTTTAATAAAACCCAAAAGGGGGATGCTGAAAAAGGTGGTAAAAAAGGGATGGGAGGGACTGGGATTGTTTGCTCCCAAAACCTGCTTTTTCCCCATCCAAGGGGTTTCCCCCTAAATCCCCCCGGGGTTCCCCCCCCGTTTTGAATTGTTTGTAGGGGAAAACACCCTAGGGTATGCTGGAAAATCGCCAAGGAGACATGGGAGAGTGGGGTTTACCCCCTAAAAAAAGTGTTTAGAAACGTCCCCCCAGATGCGGGAAATCGCATGGGCCCGGGAAAAAAATTTTGCCCATTGTGAAGGAGCCACCTGCGGGGGGGCACAGGAGTCACAAAAGTCGGGTATACAATGGGGCCCCGTGGGGTTTTGGCATTTTTAAACCCGGGGGGACCCGGTATTGGTCCGGGTTCCCACGGTGGAGTTTTTTTCCTGGCAAAAAGGCCCAGGGACCTTTGAAGGGGTTTAAGGAGAGTTGGAGAGGTAAATTATAAAATAAAAATTCACCCAGGGAAGAAAAAACCTTTTCAACATCCCACATCTTTTTTAATAAAACCTTTGGCAGGATAGAGGGGGCCCTAAGTGTCCCTGCCCAGCCCAAGTGGAAGCACAGGTCGATTTTGGGAAAGGGTTTGTCATAGGGGACCCCCTTTGTAAACTTCAAAGACAGGAGGCCTGGGAGTTTTTTAAAAAGCGAAACAGGGACATTTTTCACTGCCTTCCGGGCACTACAGTTGGGTACGGGCATGAGATATTTTACAGACCCTGGGGTAAAATTTAACGTAAAACCCCCTACCGAACCCCCAGAAGCCGGAGCCCAGGCAGTCTCTGGGGAAAGGTTAAGGCGCATTTTGGGCCCCTGGGCGTCATTGAAGAGCCCAAAAAGCGGGTGGTCAAAGCCCTTGGTTGGTGCCTAACCCCAAAGGGGGGAAATTTTTGGGGGTTTCTGCAACAAATTCCCCCGCCGATTAAATGGGGTTTATCTAAGGGGGATTCCTACCAGGGCCCCGGGGGGAGAACTGATTGAGGGGTTTGGGGCCCAGCCGGGAAAAACATAACAACCCCGGCCTTTAAATTTAAAGGTTACTGGAGTTTCCCCCCTGTCAAAAGGGGCCCAAAGAGAAAACTGCCTTTTTCCACTCCAGAGGGGCCCTTTTTTCCCACAACACCGGGAATCCCTTTTTTGGGGTTTTACAGGGGGCCCCCCAGCACATTTCAAAAGGGGAAATGGAAAAAATTTAAAAAACCCCCCATCCCCAGGTACGCATCTGCCTATCTAGTTTGATTTTGGGTTTTTTTTCAGTATGACGGGAGCCCCAACTCAGAAAAGCAGCAGTATTTCAGCCACAAAGGGGAGGCAGGGTTTTTCAGCAACCCCCGGAAAAAAATGCGCCATTGGGTGGGAAGGGGAAACCCCCATACTTGGGGTATATTGTTTGGTTTGGGGCACAATAAGACCCCAAATAAAAAAAGAGAGGCAATTCAGAAGGGGGCCCAAACCCCTGACAAAAAAACAGGGGAGAGCGTTTTCCCGGGGGTAAATCGGCTACTAAACCCCAGGTTCGTGCCAACTTTGCTTTTTTTGCAGCCCCCCCCCTGCCCACCTAACAAAAGGGAGGAAGGCAGGATGGTAAATTTGGGTTTTAGGAGGCCGGAAAAACTTTTTGGCCCTGAAAAAAAGCCCTCTGTAGCCAGCCGGGTTTTTGGTGGCCCCGGATTCCCGTAAAGAGTTTGTTATCCCCGGGCCGAGCCCCTTTAGGGTGGGATTGGGGCCGTCAAAGTCACAGGAGGTGAAAGGGAGGGGCACCCCATTTTCATATTTGAGAGGAAAACTCACGTCCCCGTGAAAGAAACTATTCCATAGTAAAAAAGGGGGGTTTCCTGGCGATAAATGGGTTTGGAGTCTTTGCGGTAAATTTCTGGCGGGAGAAAAATTTAGGTTGGGGGCGATCATGCCCCCTTTACGTGGATTTTCCCCAAACAAGGGCAATTTAAAGCAAGGGTTTAAGATGGTTTTCCCGGCACTGCAGGATTTTAAAATTTTTTTGGTAGAACAAAAGGGGGGGGGGGAAACAGCATATAAATCGGGGCCTTATCGGCCCACGTTTTGGGGGGTTAAAATGCCCCGTCCCCTGGCCTTGGGGAGGGGGGGGGGATTGTTTGGAAAATAGCAGGAAAGATTGTGGATGGAAAGGGATGTTTCCCAGGATTTTTTCTGCAAACCCGTAGGGAAATTCCCGGGAAAGTCAGAGAGGCCGGGCCAGTGGGGCAGCCCCTTTTCCACAAAAAGCAGAATGGCCGGGAAGAGAACTGCACTTGTGGGGCCCAAACCCAAAGGAAAAACCCGGGCCTTGGTGGGGAAAAGTCAGCAGTAGAGGGTAAGTAACCCTAGGTTACGCATGTTTGTGTATTTAGTATAGCTGGGTGTTTCAGCTTTATTGGGCTGCTTTCTTTTTGAACGGTTGGGAGCGGGGGGTGGGAAAGGCCGTTCACCCCTCCGGTCCAGGCTTTAAAACCCTATCCCCCAGGGGGCCCTTTTAAAGCCTGTGCAGGGAAAAGACCAGGTGGGGAGAGAGTTAAAACCCGGGGCTGATTGTTTTGAGGAGGGCCCTTTTTCCAGACGGGGCTGGAGGAAAGGAGCCTGCTAAGACCACTGAACAGAGAGGAGGTTTTGCCTTTTTCCCGAGACTTTTACCTGCCACAAAGGGGAAATATAACCTTTTGTCCTTTTTATTTCTGGAAATGTTATTTTGGGTTTTGGGGCTGCATGTTTAAAAAAAAAAGGGGACGAAAACCTAGACAGAAGACTTTCCTGTTTGTTTTTTCTGGGGTTTTTTTTGCTTCAAAAATTAAAAACCCCATATTTTTTTGGGTTTCAACCATCCCGTTTGGGGCCTACCTTTGACCGCCCAGTCCCCCAGTACAAAAAACAAGGGGTGTGATGCCAAGAGCCGACACTTTTTTTCTGCCCCACAAAGAAACTGTACCAAAAATTTTGCAAACCCCAACCCTCTCTCTAAAGGCCCGTGAAAAGCCCGTAGGCCGATGGCTGCCCCAATTTAAAAATTTTTAATAAAAAGAAAAAAAAAACAGAAATAAAAAAACTAGAATCAGAAAATTAAAACAGCTAAAAAGAAGATAATATGTTTCAGTGTCTCATTTTAATTAGGAAAAAAAAGGGGAAAAGATTCCCCTTTTAAAAATGCTTCGTCCCCTCCTTTTCCCTTTTAAAACAAGTAGATAAACAAAAAAGTGCCAGGATAAGGGGGCATTGGGGCCCTAACTTGATAGCTGAATACCTTCAGTCAATCCTTCCCTTCCCTTCCCCCTCTAGCTTGTTCTTCTTCACCTTGTTATAATATGAAGGGTGGGACACTCAGAAATACCAAACAATCCTGATGCTGATCATATCAGGGGGTAAGTGAAAAAGGTTTTTAAATCCAAACCCGTTCCCCCCGAAAAGGCCCAAAAAGTGGGTTGTCCCATAGGGCCTTAGTTTAAAAAGGGTCCATTAAGTTGGTGGTCTCCCTGTCGGGGAAACCAAAATTTGGCAGCCTACAAACACAAAAAGTAAGGGCCAAAAATAGGAACTATTTTAAATTACATTTCTGCTTCTTTAGGAGACATGAAAATTTTTGGGTTTTTAGCGCCCCCATTTTCTGATCAAGACGGGGGAGTGTCCTTTCCCCCACGGGGCAAGGTGACCTCGGTCCAGAATTTAACCTACTCTGACATCTCACCTCGCCTGGTGCCCGCTCAGCTCTCCATACCTTCAGGGAATGAAGGTTCCAGCTGCACTCTTCTCTGACTAAAGCAGTCTAAAGTGGATTTGGAAAGTGCACGACCATCTTTAAAATCGGGTTTACCTTGAACACTGGGGATGGGGACCCTTCGCCCGTTTTTGATCAAAAATGTGCCCCTAAGAACCCCCCAAAATTTTTTTATGTATCCAAAAAGAAGGGGGAAAAGCGTTTTTAAAAAACGGGAGTTCCCATATTTTTCCCTTTTACCCGTTTTCTTTTCATTTTTCAGAAACCCTCTTGTTAAATTGATAACTTTTTTGTTTGCAGTGTTTTCCCCCCCGTTGGGACCCCAAAGAATTTTTTTTAAAAAATTTTTTTGGGGTGTTTCGATTTAAAATTTTATTTTTGGATGGTCAAAATTTTGGGATTGGGGCATACGAGGCTCACTGGTTAGATCTATAATATTGTCCTGCTACTGTAAAGGTTCTCGTAAATTGGGGAAAGCCAACGATAGATTTCTTTTTTCAAATTTGGGGTGTTTTCCAGATCAAGACTTTTTGATATTTGGGTGGTTCTTTGGGTGGGAATATGGTTCATAATTTTAAAGTTTCCCTGGACGCCCGTTTTTCATATCTTTTTTAACAGATTTTTTTGGATTTTTTTTTTTTTTTTTTTGGTTTTTTTTTTTTTTTTCAGCCCTGGCACATTTCTGTTGGGGGGCTGTGGGAAAAAAGGGTTTTCCTTTCACATTAGATTTAAAAACTGGTTAAACCCTTGGGGCCCTCCCCTTTCCCTTTTGGGAACTAGGGAGTTGCCCGGGGGTTCCACAATTATGGGGGCACCAGTTGGTTTATGTGTGTTCCAGGAATACAAAAACATACCCTGGATCCCTTGGTTGGATTTCTTTATTTAAGGAGATGTTTTTAAGACGTTCAAACTGTTAAAAACCACGGTGGAGGAGGGAGCCAAAGGCTCCTTGAACTGCCAATTAGTCTTGTAGTTGTAGACTTCAGGCTGCCAGTGTCCAGACATAAGTGGCGTTATAATATGGGTTTGCTTGGAGGTGGCGAGAGGCATGACCTAGTGTGATGTCATGTATTTGGGCAGGGCCCACTGCACTGTTATGCCTGTAGGCCAATAATACTGTTAAGACGGCTCTGGTTAAACCTACAGTCTTATGGGACCAACCAACCATCTAATGATTGTGTCCGGACTGTCCGTTCATTGCAATTGTTGGGAAAAGAAGGATTGGGCATATTGAAATTCAACACACAGAATTGTTTGTTCTCATTGGAGATAACCCGCTGCCAAAGGACTCTGTTTCTTTCCCTCTCTCCACTGAAAACTACAGGTGCCCATGGGCGAGAGGAGGTGGGAACAATAGCTGTTGGCCGAATTAGACTGACATCTATTAAAAAAAAAGTATGGTCCAGAAGGGTGTTTCCTGCGCCCATGAGGACACAGGGTGCGAAATAAAAAAAAAAATAACTCAAAGGAAAAATAAAACAAAAATGAATAAAGAAAATGGCAACTTCTAGCCCCGCCCCCGAGGACCCAAAAACTGCATTTTACCTGTATCAAAACATCTGTAACAGAAAAGTGACAGAATGACCAAACTTATTTTAGTGCCAATTTTTTGCTATTTTAAAAAAGTTATATAAAAAATATTATTTAGAAATAAAGCCTTATGTAGCATAGAAAAAAGAAAAAAAAAAAAGGTAGAATAACTGAGCGCAAGAAAACATGCTTGGTCAGACTGACAGCTGGCAAATGTGAACGGTCACCTTTCTGGGTCTTTACCAAGTTTTTGATGCAGGATTCATCTAAATATCAAAGAAGCAAAGTTTATTTGGCAGAGATATCTCACTGTACTGTGTTAAGGGCCGTTCACACGGGTTATTTCTGGGACGGATTTCAGGCGTATTTCGCGCCGTACTGCGCTCCAATACGGCTGAAATCCGTCCCAGTCATTACGGTAATCCACAGTTCTCATAGAGAACTATGGATTCCGTCTCCCCTCCCCGCGAATACGCCGGGCGGGGAGAAACTGACCTGCACATTATCCTGGCGGGATACGCACCGTGGATAATGCATGTCTATGGGGCCGGCGAGCAGCCGCCCCCACCCCGTACTCATGCCGTAATTGCAGGCGAAATCCGTCCCGCCATTACGGTGTGTATAAGCCGTGTGACCCCCGCCTTATCTCATCTTAGATCACAACAAATACCCCTGAAAAGCAGTGAAAAGTTGAGATACCAGAACGTTTGCAATACCATGGTGCGCTATCCTGCAAGCTAAGCTGTGCTACATCTGTAGGTCTCCATGGGTCAAGCATATGCAGATCTGATTGGGGCGCATATATCTGACGGGGAAACATCTGGATACATTTTTTATTGAACAAAATAAAGTTTTTTTGTTATGTACATTAAAAGTCAGTGAAAGGCAAAGTGCATAAAGCTGATCGTATGTTAATGCCTGTTAGTTTACTTGGCCAAAATGTACCATAAATGTTGCATTATTATTATTATTATTATTATTATTATTATTATTATTATTATTATGTATTTTAGAGCACCCTGGTTCCATGGTGCAGTACATTCAGGGGATTATATACATAACATAAATCAAACAAGTACAATAGTGACAATCTGTGAGGGCTTACAATCTACAAGGAAGGGGGAAAGAGACAGAAGGTGAGGGGCGGACAGTATATATTGTAAGCTCTTGGAGCAGGGTCCTCTCTCCTTCTGTCATCTTCCTCCTAAATAAAACGGCCTCTTGTAAGAAAGATACGTTACAAAAAAGACAATAAAATAAAGGAATGCAGCAGAATAATCCTAAACATGGATAAAATAGAAGGACTGAAATAATACACCTGAGATCAGCAAGGTTTACAAATACAGATCACTATGGTAACTGTTTTCTTCAAATATTAATTCCATAGTTGACCAACCCTGCACCCCTCCATCTAACACTGCACCCCTCCTATCCAGCGCCTGCACCCACGCAAGTCCAGCTCTGCACCGCTCGCATACAGCACCCACAACTATCCAGCCCTGCACCCCTCCCATCCAGCACCTACATCTCACCAGCTCTGCACCTCTCACATTCAACCTTCACCTGTCCAGCCTTGCACCCCTCCCATCCAGCACTTGCACCCATCAGCCCTGCACCCCTCCCATCCAGCACCTGCACCCATCAGCCCTGCACCCCTCCCATCCAGCACCTGCACCCCTCCCATCCAGCACCTTCACCCATCAGCCCAGCACCCGCACCCATCAGCCCTGCACCCGTCCCATCCAGTACCTGCACCCATCAGCCCTGCACCCATCCCATCTAGCACCCACACTGATCAGCCCTGCACCCCTCCCATCCAGCACCCACACTCATCAGCCCTGCACCCATCCCATCCAGCACCTGCACCCCTCCCATCCAGCACCTTCACCTATCAGCCCAGCACCCGCACCCATCAGCCCTGCACCCATCCCATCTAGCACCCACACTGATCAGCCCTGCACCCCTCCCATCCAGCACCCACACTCATCAGCCCTGCACCCATCCCATCCAGCACCTGCACCCCTCCCATCCAGCACCTTTCCCCCCGACCTATCAGCCCAGCACCCACACCCATCAGCCCCGCACCCGTCCCATCCAGCACCCACACCCATCAGCCCTGCACCCGTCCCATCTAGCACCCACACTCATCAGCCCTGCACCCATCCCATCCAGCACCCACACTCGTCAGCCCCGCACCGCTCCCGCACCGCCTCCAGCACACCCGTCCCATCCAGCACCAGCACCCACACTCATCAGCCCCGCACCCCTCCCGCCCAGCCCTGCACTCGCTGCTTCGCCTGTCTTTTAGATGCCTGTTACTGCAGCAATTATCACTTGTGTTAACGGCTCCGATCAGGGATCCGGGCTGTGATATCACTTGCATTATTCATGGGACGAGCCGCACTCGCTAAAGACTTGTTACAGAAATATTTTTATAAATGAGTAAAAAGGTGAAGACACATAAGAAACTTAAGCACAAGTGTTAGTGAAGGTGCTAAGCGCAGGCTCCCACTGTGAGTTCACTCAATGCTGCTTCTGTTCAGCAACTGAATATATAAAGTACAAGTTACTTGTATGTTCATCCCCTGATTAGGAAACACTGAGCTCGCAGAGATTCTCCATCTAATGTCTTTGTAATAATCATTCGTGTGGCTGGAACCAGCTGCAGACCTGCCACAGACCAGAGGCAGGCAGGCAACTGCGAGGGAATTCCTGAAGCTTGTGGCAGCAGGAGATTGTGCAGCTGCAGACCGGCCACAGACCAGAGGCAGGCAGGCAACTGCGAGGGAATTCCTGAAGCTTGTGGCAGCAGGAGATTGTGCAGCTGCAGACCGGCCACAGACCAGGGCAGGCAGGCAACTGCGAGGGAATTCCTGAAGCTTGTCGCAGCAGGAGATTGTGCAGCTGCAGACCGGCCACAGACCAGAGGCAGGCAGGCAACTGCGAGGGAATTCCTGAAGATTGTGGCAGCAGGAGATTGTGCAGCTGCAGACCGGCCACAGACCAGGGCAGGCAGGCAACTGCGAGGAAATTCCTGAAGCTTGTGGCAGCAGGAGATTGTGCAGCTGAAGACCGGCCACAGACCAGAGGCAGGCAGGCAACTGCGAGGAAATTCCTGAAGCTTGTGGCAGCAGGAGATTGTGCATCTGCAGACCGGCCACAGACCAGAGACAGGCAGGCAACTGCGAGGAAATTCCTGAAGCTTGTGGCAGCAGGAGATTGTTCAGCTGCAGACTGGCCACAGACCAGAGACAGGCAGGCAACTGCGAGGAAATTCCTGAAGCTTGTGGCAGCAGGAGATTGTTCAGCTGCAGACCGGCCACAGACCAGAGGCAGGCAGGCAACTGCGAGGAAATTCCTGAAGCTTGTGGCAGCAGGAGATTGTGCAGCTGCAAGACCGGCCACAGACCAGAGGCAGGCCGGCAACTGCGAGGAAATTCCTGAAGCTTGCCGCAGCAGGAGATTTGTGCAGCTGCAGACCGCCACAGACCAGAGGCAGGCAGGCAACTGCGAGGAAATTCCTGATGCTTGTGGCAGCAGGAGATTGTTCAGCTGCAGACATGCCACAGACAAGAGGAAGGCAGGCAACTGCGAGGAAATTCCTGAAGCTTGTGGCAGCAGGAGATTGTGCAGCTGAAGACCGGCCACAGACCAGAGGCAGGCAGGCAACTGCGAGGAAATTCCTGAAGCTTGTGGCAGCAGGAGATTGTGCAGCTGAAGACCGGCCACAGACCAGAGGCAGGCAGGCAACTGCGAGGAAATTCCTGAAGCTTGTGGCAGCAGGAGATTGTGCAGCTGCAGACCTGTCACAGACCAGAGGCAGGCAGGCACCTGCGAGGAAATTCCTGAAGCTTGTGGCAGCAGGAGATTGTTGCATGCTGCAGACCGGCCACAGACCAGAGGCAGGCAGGCAACTGCGAGGAAATTCCTAGAAGCTTGTGGCAGCAGGAGATTGTGCAGCTGCAGACGGCCACAGACCAGAGGCAGGCAGTCAACTGCGAGGAATTCCTGAAGATTGTGGCAGCAGGAGATTGTGCAGCTGAAACCGCCACAGACCAGGGCAGGCAGGCAACTGCGAGGAAATTCCTGAAGCTTGTTGCAGCAGGAGATTGTGCAGCTGCAGACCGGCCACAGACCAGAGGCAGGCAGGCAACTGCGAGGAAATTCCTGAAGCTTGTCGCAGCAGGAGATTGTCAGCTGCAGACCGGCCACAGACCAGAGGCAGGCAGGCAACTGCGAGGGAATTCCTGAAGCTTGTGGCAGCAGGAGATTGTGCAGCTGCAGACCGGCCACAGACCAGAGGCAGGCAGGCAACTGCGAGGGAATTCCTGAAGCTTGTGGCAGCAGGAGATTGTGCAGCTGCAGACCGGCCACAGACCAGGCGCAGGAAGTCAACTGTGAGCAAATTCCTGACGCTTGTCGCAGCAGGAGATTGGTCAGCTGCAGCCCGGCCACAGACCCGAGGCAGGCAGGCAACTGCGAGGAAATTCCTAGAAGCTTGTGGCAGCAGGAGATTGTGCAGCTGCAGACCGGCCACAGACCAGAGGCAGGCAGTCAACTGCGAGGGAATTCCTGAAGATTGTGGCAGCAGGAGATTGTGCAGCTGCAAACCGGCCACAGACCAGGGACAGGCAGGCAACTGCGAGGAAATTCCTAGAAGCTTGTTGCAGCAGGAGATTGTTCAGCTGCAGGCTGGCCACAGACCAGGGGCAGGCAGGCAACTGCGAGGAAATTCCTGAAGCTTGTCGCAGCAGGAGATTGTTCAGCTGCAGACCGGCCACAGACCAGGGGCAGGCAGGCAACTGCGAGGAAATTCCTGAAGCTTGTCGCAGCAGGAGATTGTTCAGCTGCAGACCAGCCACAGACCAGAGGCAGGCAGGCAACTGCCAGGAAATTCCTGAAGCTTGTCGCAGCAGGAGATTGTTCAGCTGCAGACCGGCCACAGACCAGAGGCAGGCAGGCAACTGCGAGGAAATTCCTGAAGCTTGTCGCAGCAGGAGATTGTTCAGCTGCAGACCGGCCACAGACCAGAGGCAGGCAGGAAAATGCGAGGAAATTCCTGAAGCTTGTCGCAGCAGGAGATTGTTGCAGCTGCAGACCGGCCACAGACCAGCGGCAGGCAGGCAACTGCGAGGAAATTCCTGAAGCTTGTCGCAGCAGGAGATTGTTTCAGCTGCAGACCGGCCACAGACCAGTGGCAGGCAGGCAACTGCGAGGAAATTCCTGAAGCTTGTCGCAGCAGGAGATTGTGCAGCTGCAGACCGGCCACAGACCAGAGGCAGGCAGGCAACTGCGAGGAAATTCCTGAAGCTTGTCGCAGCAGGAGATTGTTCAGCTGCAGACCGGCCACAGACCAGCGGCAGGCAGGCAACTGCGAGGAAATTCCTGAAGCTTGTTGCAGCAGGAGATTGTTCAGCTGCAGACCGGCCACAGACCAGGGGCAGGCAGGCAACTGCGAGGAAATTCCTGAAGCTTGTAGCAGCAGGAGATTGTTCAGCTGCAGACCGGCCACAGACCAGGGGCAGGCAGGCAACTGCGAGGACATTCCTGAAGCTTGGCGCAGCAGGAGATTGTCAGCTGCAGACCGGCCACAGACCAGGGGCAGGCAGGCAACTGCGAAAATTCCTGAAGCTTGTCGCAGCAGGAGTTTGTTCAGCTGCTGACCGGCCACAGACCAGGGGCAGGCAGGCAACTGCGAGGAAATTCCTGAAGCTTGTCGCAGCAGGAGATTGTTCAGCTGCAGACCGGCCACAGACCAGAGGCAGACAGGCAACTGCGAGGAAATTCCTGAAGCTGGTGGCATCAGGAGATTGTGTGCAGCCCTCAGGAGTGGAGGCTGGGCCTGTGAGCGAAATCCTCCAAACTGGAAGGTAGAATGTTCACCTCGCAATCCGGACATTGTATACAGTAGCAGAAGGCAACTGCGAGAATTCACCGAGCTTCGTTCCTCATTTGGACCCATTCACCCTGCGAGTCCAACCAGGGGCATGCTGGTCAAAGCGGGTGATCTCACTGAAGCAGTGATGCATAGCAGAGGAATGTGCACTCATACTAGACCAGAGGAGACACCCCCTGCGAGGAACATGCTGAAGCTTTCTCCAGCCCGTAATTTCTTCAGAACAGATGACTGGACCCATAGACATGGGGCCAGTAAGGGCATTTGCCACGATGTAATTTGAAGTTGGTTTTCGCAAAGGTATTGTATCACTTTCAATACCGTGAACAAAACAGAGGCATGGCAGGCAACTTGCGAGGAAATTCCTGAAGCTTGCCGCAGCAGGAGATTGTTCAGCTGCAGACCGGCCACAGACCAGAGGCAGGCAGGAAACTGCGAGGAAATTCCTGAAGCTTGTCGCAGCAGGAGATTGTTCAGCTTTAGACCGGCCACAGACCAGAGGCAGGCAGGAAAATGCGAGGAAATTCCTGAAGCTTGTCGCAGCAGGAGATTGTTCAGCTGCAGACCGGCCACAGACCAGCGGCAGGCAGGCAACTGCGAGGAAATTCCTGAAGCTTGTCGCAGCAGGAGATTGTTCAGCTGCAGACAGGCCACAGACCAGGGGCAGGCAGGCAACTGCGAGGAAATTCCTGAAGCTTGTCGCAGCAGGAGATTGTTCAGCTGCAGACCGGCCAACAGACCAGGGGCAGGCAGGCAACTGCGAGGAAATTCCTGAAGCTTGTCGCAGCAGGAGATTGTGCAGCTGCAGACCGGCCACAGACCAGAGGCAGACAGGCAACTGCGAGGAAATTCCTGAAGCTTGTCGCAGCAGGAGATTGTTCAGCTGCAGACCGGCCACAGACCAGGGGCAGGAAGGCAACTGCGAGGAACTACCTGAAGCTTGTCGCAGCAGGAGATGCTTCAGCTGCAGACCGGCCACAGACCAGGGGCAGGCAGGCAACTGCGAGGAAATTCTGAAGCTTGTCGCAGCAGGAGATTGTGCAGCTGCAGACCGGCCACAGACCAGAGGCAGTCAGGCAACTGCGAGGAAATTCCTGAAGCTTGTCGCAGCAGGAGATTCTTCAGCTGCAGACTGGCCACAGACCAGGGGCAGGCAGGCAACTGCGAGGAAATTCCTGAAGCTTGTCGCAGCAGGAGATTGTTCAGCTGCAGACCGGCCACAGACCAGGGGGCAGGCAGGCAACTGCGAATTAATTCCTGAAGCTTGTCGCAGCAGGAGATTGTTCAGCTGCAGACCGGCCACAGACCAGGGGCAGGCAGGCAACTGCGAGAAAATTCCTGAAGCTTGTCGCAGCACTAGGATTGTTCAGCTGCAGACCCGCCACTTACCAGGGGCAGGCAGGCAACTGCGAGGAAATTCCTGAAGCTTGTGGCAGCAGGAGATTGTTCAGCTGCAGACCGGCCACAGACCAGAGGCAGGCAGGCAACTGTGAGGAAATTCCTGAAGCTTGTGGCAGCAGGAGATTGTGCAGCCTCAGGAGTGGAGAGCTGGCTGCCAGTGACAGCGAAATCCTCCAAAGGAAGGTAGAGATGCTTCTTACCATCCCTGCTTTCCTGATCATTGTATACAACGTACTTCATGAACACTATATCTGCAGATCAGCAACCAGTCTTCAAGTTTCCTTCTTTGGACCCATGATCACCCGGGCTGAGTACCTACAGGGGCTGCTGGGTCTTAAAGGGGTTGTCTCACTACAGACAGTGATGGCATAGTAGTAGGATAGTCCATCATTATCTGATTGGTCGGGGTCCCACCTCTGGGACCTGCTCCTTTCTCCTAAAAAAGCTCCATAATCTCTCCTTTCAGAACAGAGAGGTGTATGGGACTCCCCCATAGACATGAATGGGAGCTCCCAGTTAAAGGGGTTTTGCCACGATGTAATGTTGATGTGGGATTCTCCAAAATGGGTATTTAATCACTTTTCTAAATATATGTGATTACAAAAAATGAAGCCTATGAGAGCTGCAGCCTATGAGAGCTGCAGTCCCCCTTGGTTTCCTGAAAGTTTACATTAGACACGACCAGGACACTGACAGGAGCTGATCTGGCTGCGCTTGCCTGTTTGCACTTCTTATCTGATGACAGGGAACATGAAGGAGCTTGCAAGGGGCTGGGGAGAAAGTGCAGTGTATGAGGCTGTGACTTTTGTATAGATAATCCACTGGTTGTAATGTAATTATTTGAGTAAACATTGCAGACGCTCTCTTTTTCCTCTCTCTCTGCTCTCCCCCTCCCTCTCACCCCTGCAGCCGTTCATGATTCAGCATGCTTTGTTTATATTCTCTCCTGAGCAGATAAGAGGTAAGGAACTCACTACGTGGCAAAACCCCTTTAAAGGCGTTGTCTGTAGTGAAACTGAGACTAAGATCAGCTCTGCAGCTGCTGCTGGACCCTGTGTTACCCCTGTAACTGAGGCTCATACATCAGCCCCTTATAAGGGAAATAAGCAAATCAAGGGAAAAAAACAACAACATGACAGTGCCGCCCAGAGGGCTGTCCCTGTCTTCTAAGGGCAGAAACTTCGAAACAGAAACTAAAAAAAAAATCAGAAGGGAAAACAAAGAAATGATAAAAAATAAAGAAAAAGCTTTCAGCTCAAAAGTCAACTTTTAGCCCCGCCCTTAGTGACAGAAAAAGTGCCACAAAGATAAGCAAAAAAATTGAAAAACAGGATCTTATTTTTACCATTTTTTACCATCGTTAAAATATAACAAAGGTAAAAAAAAAAAATAAAATAAAATAAATAACCAAATGCAAGAAAAACACTAAAAGATCAGAATGTGTTTGGTCAGATAATGATGTTTGCAGATTTTTGGGGGAAATCACATCATCCATTTGCTAAGTAGTTTTGAAGTATCAAGAGAAGAGCGCCTCACCTGGAGAACAGAGGACACTGCTTAAAGGAGCACTCCAGCTTTTTCCCCCCTACAGACAGGATATCTAACTGATGCAACAGTCTCTGTTAGGTCACATGACCTGCTCTCTGATTGGCTGATAGACTCTGTGCTTCTGATGCTGACAGGAAGTCTGTCTATCCATGCTTTCCTATGAAACTGACTTTGACTGTCCCATAGGAAATCACAGAGAGATTCACTTCCAGGTCACACAACCATACTGTATGTGTCAGCAGCTCAGAGTGCAGGTCACATGACCCAGGGGCAGCAGTGAGAAATCCTGTATTCAGCTGCAGGTCAAGTGACCCAGGGGCAGCAGTGATGGATCCTGTATTCAGCTGCAGGTCACATGACCCAGGGGCAGCAGTGATGGATCCTGTATTCAGTGCAGGTCACATGTCCCAGGGACAACAGTGAGGAATCCTGTATTCAGCTGCAGGTCACATGACCCAGTGGCAGCAGTGAGAGATCCTGTATTCGGCTGCAGGTCACATGATCCAGGGGCAGCAGTGAGAAATCCTGTATTCAGCTGCAGGTCACATGACCCATGGGGCAGCAGTGAGAAATCCTGTATTCCGCTGCAGGTCACATGACCCAGGGGCAGCAGTGAGAAATCCTGTATTCAGCTGCAGGTCACATGACCCAGGGGCAGCAGTGAGGAATCCTGTATTCAGCTGCAGGTCACATGACCCAGGGGCAGCAGTGAGAAATCCTGTATTCATCTGCAGGTCACATGACCCAGTGGCAGCAGTGAGACCCTGTATTCAGTTGCAGGTCACATGACCCAGGGGCAGCAGTGAGGAATCCTGTATTCAGATGTAGGTCACATGACCCAGGGGCAGCAGTGAGAAATCCTGTATTCAGCTGTGGGTCACATGACCCAGGGGCAGCAGTGAGAAATCCTGTATTCAGCTGCAGGTCACATGACCCAGGGGCAGCAGTGAGAAATCCTGTATTCAGCTGCAGGTCACATGACCCAGGGGCAGCAGTGAGAAATCCTGTTTTTGGCTGCAGATCACATGACCCAGGGGCAGCAGTGAGAAATCCTGTATTCAGCTGCAGGTCACATGACCCAGGGGCAGCAGTGAGAAATCCTGTATTCAGCTGCAGGTCACATGACCCAGTGGCAGCAGTGAGGAATCCTGTATTCAGCTGCAGGTCACATGACCCAGTAAAAGCAGTGAGGAATCCTGTATTCAGCTGCAGGTCACATGACCCAGGGGCAGCAGTGAGAAATCCTGTATTCAGCTGCAGGTCACATGACCCAGGGGCAGCAGTGAGAGATCCTGTATTCAGCTGCAGGTCACATGACCCAGGGGCAGCAGTGAGGAATCCTGTATTCAGCTGCAGGTCACATGACCCAGGGGCAGCAGTGAGAGATCCTGTATTCAGCTGCAGGTCACATGACCCCGGGGGCAGCAGTGAGAAATCCTGTATTCAGCTGCAGGTCACATGACCCAGGGGCAGCAGTGAGAAATCCTGTATTCAGCTGCAGGTCACATGACCCAGTGGCAGCAGTGAGGATCCTGTATTCAGCTGCAGGACACATGATCCAGGGGCATGCAGTGAGGAATCCTGTATTCAGCTGCAGGTCAAATGCTCCAGTGGCAGCAGTGAGGAATCCTGTATTCAGCTGCAGGTCACATGACCCAGTGGCAGCAGTGAGGAATCCTGTATTCAGCTGCAGGTCACATGACCCAGGGGCAGCAGTGAGAGATCCTGTATTCAGCTGCGGGTCACATGACCCAGTGGCAGCAGTGAGAAATCCTGTATTCAGCTGCAGAACATATGACCCAGTGGCAGCAGTGAGGAATCCTGTATTCAGCTGCAGGTCACATGACCCTGGGGCAGCAGTGAGAAATCCTGTATTCAGCTGCAGGTCACATGACCCAGTGGCAGCAGTGAGAAATCCTGTATTCAGCTGCAGGACACATTGACCAGGGGCAGCAGTGAGGAATCCTGTATTCAGCTGCAGGTCACATGACCAGGGGGCAGCAGTGAGGAATCCTGTATTCAGCTGCAGGTCACATGACTAGGGGCAGCAGTGAGAGATCCTGTTATTCAGCTGCGGGTCACATGACCAGTGGCAGCAGTAAGAAATCCTGTAATCAGCTGCAGAACATATGACCCAGTGGCAGCAGTGAGGAATCCTGTATTCAGCTGCAGGTCACATGACCTGGGGCAGCAGTGAGAAATCCTGTATTCAGCTGCAGGTCACATGACCCAGTGGCAGCAGTGAGAAATCCTGTATTCAGCTGCAGATCAAATGACCCAGTGGCAGCAGTGAGGAATCCTGTATTCAGCTGCAGGTCACATGACCTGGGGGCAGCAGTGAGGAATCCTGTATTCAGATGCAGGTCACATGACCCAGGGGCAGCAGTGAGGAATCCTGTATTCAGCTGCAGGTCACATGACCCAGGGGCAGCAGTGAGAAATCCTGTATTCAGCTGCAGGTCACATGACCCAGGGGCAGCAGTGAGAAATCCTGTATTCAGCTGCAGGTCACATGACCCAGGGGCAGCAGTGAGGAATCCTGTATTCAGCTGCAGGTCACATGACCCAGGGGCAGCAGTGAGGAATCCTGTATTCAGATGTAGGTCACATGACCCAGGGGCAGCAGTGAGGAATCCTGTATTCCTCTGCAGGTCACATGACCCAGGGGCAGCAGTGAGAAATCCTGTATTCAGCTGCAGGTCACATGACCCAGGGACAGCAGGGAGAAAAACTGTATTCAGCTGCTAGGTCACATGACCCAGTTGGAGCAGTGGAGGAATCCTGTATTTGGCTGCAGGTCACATGACCCAGGGGCAGCAGTGAGAAATCCTGTATTCAGCTGCAGGTCACAAGACCCAGGGGCAGCAGTGAGAAATCCTGTATTCAGCTGCAGGTCACATGACCCAGTTGGAGCAGTGAGGAATCCTGTATTCAGCTGCAGGTCACATGACCCAGGGGCAGCAGTGAGGAATCCTGTATTCAGCGGCAGGTCACATGTCCCAGTGGCAGCAGTGAGGAATCCTGTATTCAGCTGCAGGTCACATGACCCAGGGGGCAGCAGTGAGGAATCCTGTATTCAGCTGCAGGTTACATGACCGAGGGGCAGCAGTGAGAATTCCTGTATTCAGCTGCAGGGTCACATGATCCGGGGGGCAGCAGTGAGGAATCCTGTATTCAGATGTGGTCACATGACCAAGGGGCAGCAGTGAGGAATCCTGTATTCCGCTGCAGATCACATGACCCAGGGGCAGCAGTGAGAAATCCTGTATTCAGCTGCAGGTCACATGACCCAGGGGCAACAGTGAGAAATCCTGTATTCAGCTGCAGGTCACATGACCCAGGGGCATGCAGTGAGAAATCCGTATTCGGCTGCAGGTCACATGATCCAGGAGCAGCAGTGAGGAATCCTGTATTCGGCTGCAGGTTACAGGACCCAGGAGCAGCAGTGAGGAATCCTGTATTCAGCTGCAGGTCACATGACCCAGGGGCAGCAGTGAGAAATCCTGTATTCAGCTGCAGGTCACATGACCCAGGGGCAGCAGTGAGAAATCCTGTATTCAGCTGCAGGTCACATGACCCAGGGGCAGCAGTGAGGAATCCTGTATTTGGCTGCAGGTTACAGGACCCAGGGGCAGCAGTGAGGAATCCTGTATTCCGCTGCAGGTCACATGACCCGGGGGCTGCAGTGAGGAATCCTGTATTCAGCTACAGGTCACATGACCCAGTTGGAGCAGTGAGGAATCCTGTATTCAGCTGCAGGTCACATGACCCAGGGGCAGCAGTGAGAATCCTGTATTCAGAAACAGGTCACATGACCCAGTTGGAGCAGTGAGGAATACTGTATTCAGCTGCAGGTCACATGACCCAGGGGCAGCAGTGAGGAATCCTGTATTCAGCTGCAGGTCACATGACCCAGGGGCAGCAGTGAGAAATCCTGTATTCAGCTACAGGTCACATGACCCAGTTGGAGCAGTGAGGAATCCTGTATTCAGCTGCAGGTCACATGACTCAGGGGCAGCATTGAGACTTTCTTTGCCACTTCTGCAGCACTCGGGTGAAGAGCCTGTGCAAATCGATCGCATCCAGATTACTGAACAGGAGCAGTCTCGATGTTGTGCCTGTATTGTACCAGTCTGGAGCATTTCCTACGGGACTGTCCATTTCGCCCTCGTCCGGGAAACGCAAGCACCTAGGTCATGTGGGAGAGGCATCCCTAGGTGTGAACAGTTCCTCTCCTCGGCTGACCATGCTGGTTCTGGTCGTGTCATGTTCCGGAGCCCAAGTTCGAGTTCTTGCTTTTCTTGATTCCGGTTCAGCTGGAAATGTCATGGACGCTGCTCTGGTGTCGAAGCTTCTTCTTCCTGTGGTCCGTCTCTCGAAGCCTTTAGCCATCTTTTCCGTGAATGGGGAGATTCTGCATGACTCCATCTGATACTGCAGTGAGCTAGTCTCTATGCATGTGGGGGCGCTCCACAGGGAGAAGATCGCGTTCTACGTGCTGCCCCACTCCTCCTCAGCAATCCTACTTGGGCTCCCGTGGCTGCAGCATCACGCCCCTATGATGAGCTGGGAAACGGGCAAAGTAACATGTTGGGGACAAGACTGCCAGTCCCGTAGTCTTCTAGCACCTCGCCCGGTGCTCCCCGCTTCTCCATCGACGTCTCCTAAACCCCTGACGGGTCTGCTGCCGGAGTACCAAGACTTCGTGGACGTATTTTCGGAAAAGGAGACGGAGACCTTGCCACCGCATCGTCCCTATGATTGCCCCATCAACCTGTTGCCTGGCACAAGCCCTCCTCATGGCAGGGTTTATCCGCTGTCTGTTCCTGAGACCGAAGTCATGTCGGCCTATATACGGGAGAACCTCAGAGGGGCTTTATCCGTAAGTCCACATCCCCTGCCGGTGCCGGATTCTTCTTTGTCGAGAAAAAAGATGGCTCTCTATGTCAGTGCATTGACTTCCGTGGCCTAAACAAAATTACGATGAAGAAGCGCTATACGCTGCCTCTGATCGCGGAACTTTTCGCTCAGCTCCGTGGAGCAAAGGTTTTCTCCAAACTGGATATGTGAGGGGCCTATAATCTCATCCGAATTCGTAAAGGCGATGAATGGAAGACAGCTTTCAACACCCGGGATGGACATGCCATTAAGTCATGCCCTTCGGCCTCTTCAATGCTCCTGCGGTGTTCCAGGGCTTCGTTAATGAGATCTTCAGGGACCTGTTACATTCCTGCGTAGTTGTGTACCTGGACGACATTCTGGTCTTCTCACCTGATGTCAAGTCCCATCGTCTCCATGTGCGGCAGGTCCTCAGACGTCTTCGTGAGAATCGCGGTACACCAAGTTAGAGAAGAGCCAGTTTCACCAGTCCAGTCTGCCCTTCCTAGGGTATATCGTCTCTACCAAGGGACTTCAGATGGACCCGGCCAAGCTTTCTGCCGTCCTGTAGTGGCCTTGTCCGGTTGGCCTTTGGGCTATCCAGTGGTTCTTGGGCTTCGTGAACTACTATCGCCAGTTTATCCCACATTTTTCGACACTGATGGCTCCTATTGTGGCCCTGACTAACAAGACTGGCAATCCTAGGTCATGACCACAGGCGGCGGAAGACGTATTCTCCTGGCTCAAAGGAGCCTTTGCCTCAGCTCCTATCCTGTCTCGCCCGGATACCGCAAAACCGTTCTTCCTGGAGGTGCTCAGTAGAAGCAGGGGCAGTGCTCTCTCAGCGGGACTTCAAAGGCAACAGTCACTTGTGGGTTGTTTTCTAAAAAATTCTCCCCAGCCGAAAAGAACTACACTATTGATGACCGCGAACTGTTGGCCATCAAAATGGCCCTAAAAGAATGGCGCCATCTGCTTGAGGGGGCGCGCCACCCTGTCACCATCTACTCGGACCACAAGAATCTTGCATACCTCCAGACAGCCCAACGTCTTAATCCCTGGCAGGCTCGTTGGTCCGAGTTCTTCTCAAGGTTTCACTTCGTTATTCATTTCCAGCCGGCTGAGAAGAACGTCTAGGCCGATGCTCTGTCCTGGGCTTTGGACGTCGTGGGGGAAGAATCTCCTCCTAGCCACATTATTCCTCCTAACTTTCTGATTACTGCGGCCCCAGTGGATCTCCGGCAGATACCTCCTGGCAAGTCTTATGTACGTCCGGCGCTTCGGAGGAGAATCCTGAAGTGGAGTCATTGCTCTCGGATTGTCGGACACCCGGGA
Source organism: Phyllomedusa bahiana (assembly GCA_025379985.1). Classification (NCBI taxonomy): domain Eukaryota; kingdom Metazoa; phylum Chordata; class Amphibia; order Anura; family Hylidae; genus Phyllomedusa; species Phyllomedusa bahiana. Next base: position 48,011 of record JAODAL010019061.1, read on the forward strand.
GAACAAAAGATGGCGCAGCTCATTTGCCGCTACTATTGGTGGCCTGACTTTGTCAAGGATGTCAAGGACTTTGTGGAATCGTGTTCTTTGTGTGCCCGCAACAAAACACCCTACCTTAAATCGGCGGGGTTACTTCTGTCACTGCCCATCCTGGACCACCTGTGGTCCCATATTGCCATGGACTTTATTACGGACCTTCCGCTGTCAGCTGGTAATACCATCATCTGGGACATCGTTGATTGTTTTTCCAAAATAGCACACTTTGTACCACTTACCGATTTGCCCTCTGCGCCTCGCTTGGCGACCCTTTTCTTCCAGCACATCTTCCGTCTACATGACCTTCCTCGTCACATTGTGTCAGATCACGGGTTACAGTTTGTCTCCAGATTCTGGCGGTCCCTCTGTTTCCAGCTGAAAGTGGATCTGGACTACTCTTCTGCTTATCGTACACAGACAAACGGTCAGGTGGAAAGGGTCAATCAGATCCTGGAAAATTATTTACGCCGTTTTGTGTCGGCCCAGCAAGACGACTGGTCGGGCCTATTACCCGGGCAGAATTCGCATACAACTCTCAGGATTCGGAGTCGGCAGGCGCTTCCCCATTCTTTGTGGTTTATGGACTTTATACCTGCCCACCCCACCCACTGTCAACGGTCTTTGACGTCCCTGCCGTTGGCGCCTTGGTTCGTGACTTGAAGGCCGTCAGGAGCAACACTCGCAGATCTCTGCGTCAGGCTTCCGCCCGGATGAAGCTGCGAGCGGATAAGTACAGGAGGTCTCCCCCCTTATTTGCTCCTGGGGATAAGGTCTGGCTGTCCTCCAAATATATCCGCCTGAAGATCCCATCCTATAAACTGGGCCCCCGCTACTTTGGTCCATTTGTGGTCCTGAAGAAAATCAAACCGGTGGCCGACAAACTCCGGCTTCCCCCCTCCATGCAGAACCAGAACTCCTTCCACTTTTCCCTACTTAAGCCACTCATCCTGAACAGATATTCTCATAGAGTGTCACCTCCTTCTCCGGTAACTGATACCTCGGATGTTTTTACCGTGAAAGAAATTCTGGCCATGAAGACGATCAGGGGGAAACATCATTTTCTTATTGATTGGAAGGGGTTTGGGCCTGAGGAAAGATCTTGGGAGCCGGAGGAGAACATCATGGACCGGGAACAGCTTCGGAAATTTCTTCAGACCAGAGGGAGACCAAAGTGGGGGGTATTGTCACGAGCAGCGCCACAGCCCATGGTCCGGGCTGCGGGCAAACTCGTGTCCGCCCTGTCCCCGTTGCGCCGTGGTCTGCGGGCGCACTCGCTTCCACGGGCGCACTTAGCGTCTTAGCTGAACGCGCTCCTGCTGCTTCTTCACTGACTGCCGGCTGGTGAACGCGAACCCGCTCCCCAGGGCGCGCACACGCCGGCTCTGTCAGATTTAAAGGGCCAGTGTGCCAGTAATTGGATTTGCCAGCTGCTGACCTATATAATGGCTGAACCTCTTCCTTTACTCCGCCGATTCCATAGTGCCTTACCCTATGCGAGGAAGCCTTCTTTTCGTTCCGGTTACCAGTTCTGTATACCAGTCCCTCCGGCTTACGTTTCTCGACCACGAACCTTCGCTGCCTGCCCTGACCTTTTGGCCCAACCCCGACTACGAGTGTGCCTGTCGATTTTGTACTGCATTGCACCTCGGCTACCACCGCAAGCAAGTCATATCAGGGGTAGCAACCTGGTGGAATCTCGCCGCGGCAAGTCCAACCCGCCTTGCTGTGGGCTCTGGTGAAAACTGGGACCCACTTAGACTCCGCTCCCTGGTACGGCTATTACCATTGCTTGTGGTGGCCCAGCGGATCCACTACCTTGGTCCGTTACATTCTCCTTACTATAACTCAGGCCATAATCTCACACCGCTTTGTCAGTCCGCTTGAGGTTTGTGTTGGGATACCATAAAATTTAAAATATATTCAAACAGACACCAAAACGGGGGAAGCAGCGGGACCATAGGCTCCCATAGGGCAAAACCAATATGAATTGGACCATTTAGCAAATGGAAATGGTTTCTGCACCGGACACAAAAGTTTGGTCGACCGCTCATTGGAGTCCATGCCAAAGATAGAGACGTTTCCTAAATAGGGCAAAAGTAATCCGATTAGCACCACTTTTGCTCTATGGAAGCCTATGCCTGTGATGGATAATTCAAGTAGTGAATGGGAAAAGTGTATATATAACGACAGAACACTGCCTGGCCTCTAATGGATCTAATAAATACATATCTTTACACACATACATAGCATAGCGCAGGCATCCTCAAACTGCAGCCCTCCAGCTCTTGGGAAACTACAATTCTCATCATTCCCACTGTTATAGATGATATAAATGCATGATGGGAGTTGTAGACCCTTACCTATACACTGTGACATTGGTCTGCAAAGTGCGGCCTTCCAGCTGTTGGGAAACTACAATTCCCATCATGCATTTATATAATCTATAACAACGGGAATGATGGGAGTTGTAGTTTCCCAACAGTTGGAGGGCCACAGTTTGAGGATGCCTGGCGTATCGCATCCTGCTTCAGTTGATAAAATACTCTCACTACACTCTACCTCAGCGCCCACATCTATAATATATTGTGAGGTGAGCAATATCAAGCAGGAGGAGCCGTCTCGTCCAACCTCACTCCACTATGCCCTGTATTCAGCAGTGTAGTGGAGAACGGCTTCCTCTACAATAACCTGCATGTTTGGCTCAGCTGCTCCTACCACCTGTTGCCGGCCTCTCGGGCTGCATCCAGCATCCACATCAAGCACTATACAGGGATGTAATGTGATGTAAAAGAGAACAAGCGGGTAAGGAGAGGAGGAAGCCGTCTCATCCAACCTCACTCCACTGTGCCCTGTACTCAGCAGTGAAATATACTAGAAAGCAGAAAAATAGACAAAAACAGTTGCTCTTAGTGTAGAACCATGGACACATGTAATACAATCTAAGTAACACACTAACTTGACAATGTTCTGCACATCAGAGGCATAAACATCATTTGGAGCAGCAGTTGGTCCGTGCAGCCTCCTCTTTCTCTTATCCTTGTGGTTAATGAGGTGAGGGACTGGTGCAGGCAAACATTTATTTTGACAAGAGTCAAACAGCGAGAAAAGTAAAGTTGGGAGTCGCTCGACTGGATAGAAGAATCTCTTCAGGTATTCAGGAACGGCATCTGAAAAAGTCCAATAAAACTGAAACTCGCTATTTACATTTCATTAGGATCAGTGAGAAGTGGCGTCTAAGTTAAGCCAAAAGACGTTGCTGCCTTCAGAGGGGGTGTGCGGCCCCCAGCGACAACTGCACTAGGAAAAGAGATGCAGCTCCATCCCTAGAACAGTGTCTGTGAAAGGCAGGGAAGAGAGGAAACCCTAGATCCCCACCATTTATTAACCCATTGATTGCCGCTAGTGTCTGGGGAATGTCTATACAGTCAGCCCTGGGGACCAAGAGTAGCCCCAGGGCTGTATAGTAAACCTGCTGTCAGGGCGCACTGTGTGTTACCCTAACCTCAACCTGTGTCATACTGACAGAGAGTAATGTATTAACATACAGGAGTATACAGGAGTGTAATGTATTAGTATACAGGAGTGTAATGTATTAGTATACAGGAGTGTACAGGGGTGTAATGTATTAGTATACAGGAGTATACAGGGGTGTAATGTATTAGTATACAGGAGTATACAGGAGTGTAATGTATTAGCATACAGGAGTATACAGGAGTGTAATGTATTAGTATACAGGAGTATACAGGGGTGTAATGTATTAGCATACAGGAATATACAGGAGTGTAATGTATTAGTATACAGGAGTGTAATGTATTAGTATACAGGAGTATACAGGGGTGTAATGTATTATAGAGGAGTATACAGGGGTGTAATGTATTAGCATACAGGAGTATAATGTATTAGTATACAGGAGTATACAGGAGTATAATGTATTAGTATACAGGAGCATACAGGAGTGTAATGCATTAGCATACAGGAGTGTACAGGAGTGTAATGTATTAACATACAGGAGCATACAGGAGTGTAATGTATTAACATACAGGAGTATACAGGAGTGTAATGTATTATTATACAGGAGAATACAGGAGTGTAATGTATTAGTATATAGGAGAATACAGGAGTGTAATGTACTAACATACAGGAGCATACAGGAATATAATGTATTAGTATACAGGAGTATACAGGAGTATAATGTATTAGTATACAGGAGCATACAGGAGTGTAATGTATTAGTATACAGGCGTGTAATGTAATAGCATACAGGAGTATACAGGGGTGTAATGCATTAGTATACAGGAGTATCCATGAGTGTAATGGATTAGCATACAGGAGTGTAATGTATTAGCATACAGGAGTAGACAGGAGTGTAATGTATTAGCATACAGGAGAATACAGGAGTGTAATGTATTAGTATACAGGGGTGTAATGTATTAGCATACAGGAGTGTACAGGAGTGTAATGTATTAACATACAGGAGCATACAGGAGTGTAATGTATTAACATACAGGAGTATACAGGAGTATAATTCATTAGTATACAGGAGAATACAGGAGTTTAATGTATTAGTATACAGGAGAATACAGGAGTGTAATGTACTAACATACAGGAGTATACAGGAGTATAATGTATTAGTATACAGGAGTATACAGGAGTATAATGTATTAGTATACAGGAGCATACAGGAGTGTAATGCATTAGCATACAGGAGTGTACAGGAGTGTAATGTATTAACATACAGGAGCATACAGGAGTGTAATGTATTAACATACAGGAGTATACAGGAGTGTAATGTATTATTATACAGGAGAATACAGGAGTGTAATGTATTAGTATACAGGAGAATACAGGAGTGTAATGTACTAACATACAGGAGCATACAGGAATATACTGTATTAGTATACAGGAGTATACAGGAGTATAATGTATTAGTATACAGGAGCATACAGGAGTGTAATGTATTAGTATACAGGAGTATACAGGAGTGTAATATATTAGTATACAGGAGAATACAGGAGTGTAATGTACTAACATACAGGAGTATACAGGAGTATAATGTATTAGTATACAGGAGTATACAGGAGTGTAATGTATTAGCATACAGGAGTATACAGGAGTGTAATGTATTAGTATACAGGAGTATACAGGAGTGTAATGTATTAGTATACAGGAGAATACAGGAGTGTAATGTATTAACATACAGGAGCATACAGGAGTGTAATGTATTAGTATACAGGAGTATACAGGAGTGTAATGTATTAGTATACAGGAGCATACAGGAGTGTAATGTATTAGCATACAGGAGTATACAGGAGTGTAATGTATTAGTATACAGGAGTATACAGGAGTGTAATGTATTAGTATACAGGAGTATACAGGAGTGTAATGTATTAGTATACAGGAGTATACAGGAGTGTAATGTATTAGTATACAGGAGTATACAGGAGTGTAATGTATTAGTATACAGGAGTATACAGGAGTGTAATGTATTAGCATACAGGAATATACAGGAGTGTAATGTATTAGTATACAGGAGTATACAGGGGTGTAATGTATTAGTATACAGGAATGTACAGGAGTGTAATGTATTATAATACAGGAGAATACAGGAGTGTAATGTATTAGTATACAGGAGTATACAGGGGTGTAATGTATTAGTATACAGGAGTAAACAGGAGTGTAATGTATTAGTATACAGGAGTATACAGGAGTGTAATATATTAGTATACAGGAGAATACAGGAGTGTAATGTACTAACATACAGGAGCATACAGGAGTGTAATGTATTAGTATACAGGAGTATACAGGAGTGTAATGTATTAGCATACAGGAGTATACAGGAGTGTAATGTATTAGTATACAGGAGTATACAGGGGTGTAATGTATTAGTATACAGGAGTATACAGGAGTTTAATGTATTAGTATACAGGAGTGTAATGTATTAGTATACAGGAGTATACAGGAGTGTAATGTATTAGCATACAGGAGTATACAGGAGTGTAATGTATTAGTATACAGGAGTATACAGGAGTGTAATGTATTAGCATACAGGAGTATACAGGAGTGTAATGTATTAGTATACAGGAGTATACAGGGGTGTAATGTATCAGCATACAGGAGTGTACAGGAGTGTAATGTATTAACATACAGGAGCATACAGGAGTGTAATGTATTAGCATACAGGAGTATACAGAGGCTGCTTTTTCATTATTAAGTGTAAAAAAGTGGAATAATAGTTATCCCTTAGGGGGATAAAAAAAAAAAAAGGAAAAACCATAAAGAAGTGTGAAAAATCAAATAAATAATAAAACTAAATATTTCATAAAAATATTGTGTATATATTTCACATAAAAAACCTACACATATTAGGTGTCCACACGACTGCAGTAACCTATAGAACGAATACTGTATAACAGGTGATTCCAAGTTAAGAATAAGGAGGAGCCGCTGCTGCTGCTGCTTTTTACCAATGTTACTCTTCTGTGGTACATACTAGTGTCTTTATAAAGGTGAAGCATTAGGCACAAAGCTCACAGTATAGTCCCAAAGCTGACTCTTACTGCAAACCTTCATCCAGGTGCATGAGCACAGTGGTCTATCCCATCTGTGTACACAGTGCAGGCTGGGAGTAGAAAGGCAGAGAGAAAGAGGCAAAAAGAAAGACGAAGTGTATAAGAGGCAGGTACAGTTTCTGTAGGGGGGGCCCCCAGAATAAACTACAATAGTGGGCCACCAGAATCAATTTCAATAATGAGCCCCAATAATCAGTTCCACTAGTGGGCCCCAAGAATCAACTTCACTGGTGGCCCAAGAAACAACTCCACTGGTGGCCCCAAGAATCATCTCCACTAGTGGCACCAAGAATCATCTATACTGGTGGCCCCAAGAATCAACTCCACTGGGGGCCCCAAGAATTATCTATACTGGTGGCCCCAAGAATCAACTCCACTGGTGGACCCCAAGAATAAACTCCACTGGTGGCCCCAAGAATCAACTCCACTGGTGGCCCCAAGAATCATCTCTACTGGTGGCCCCAAGAATCATCTCCACTGGTGGCCCCAAGAATCAACTCCACTGGTGGCCCCAAGAATCATCTCTACTGGTGGAACCCAAGAATCAACTGCACTGGTGGCCCCAAGAATCAACTCCACTGGTGGCCCCAAGAATCAATCCCACTGGTGGCCCCAAGAATCATCTCCACTGGTGGCCCCAAGAATCAACTCCACTGGTGGCCCCAAGAATCATCTATACTGGTGGCCCCAAGAATCATCTCCACTGGTGGCCCCAAGAATCATCTATACTGGTGGCCCCAAGAATCAGCTCCACTGGTGGGCCCCAAGAATAATCTCCACTGGTGGCCCCAAGAATCAACTCCACTGGTGGCCCCAAGAATCAACTCCACTGGTGGCCCCAAGAATCATCTCCACTGATGGCCCCAAGAATCAGCTCCACTGGTGGCTCCAAGAATCATCTCCACTGGTGGGCCCCAAGAATCAACTCCACTGGTGGCCCCAAGAATCATCTCCACTGGTGGCTCCAAGAATCATCTATACTGGTGGCCCCAAGAATCAGCTCCACTGGTGGCCCCAAGAATCATCTCCACTGGTGGCTCCAAGAATCATCTCCACTGGTGGCCTCACTAATCATCTCCACTGGTGGCCCCCAGAATCATCTATACTGGTGGCCTCACGAATCATCTCCACTGGTGACCCCAAGAATCAACTCCACTGGTGGGCCCCAAGAATCATCTCCACTGATGGGCCCCAGGAATCATCTCCACTGGTGGACCCCAAGAATCAACTCTACTGGTGACCCCAAGAATCATCTATACTGGTGGCCCCAAGAATCAACTCCACTGGTGGCCCCAAGAATCATCTATACTAGTGGCCACAAGAATCAACTCTACTGGTGGCCCCAAGAATCAACTCCACTGGTGGACCCAAGAATCATCTATACTGGTGGCCCCCAGACTCATCTCCACTGGTGGGCTCCAATAATAATCTCCACTGGTGGCCCCAAGAATCAACTCCACTGGTGGCCCCAAGAATCAACTCCACTGGTGGCTCCAAGAATCATCTCCACTGGTGGCCTCAATAATCATCTCCACTGGTGGCCCCAAGAATCATCTATATGGGTGGCCTCAAGAATCAACCCCACTGGTGGGTCCAAGAATCACCTCCACTGGTGGCCCCAAGAATCAACTCCACTGGTGGCCCCAAGAATCAGCTCCACTGGTGGCCCCAAGAATCAACTCCACTGGTGGGCCCCAAGAATCAGCTCCAATGGTGGGCCTCCACAGTATGCCTAGGCCTCTAGCAGCAACAGAGCTGTCACTGAGCTGCCTGCACTCTGCTGCCTCTGTCCTGGTCTACACAGCAAAGTAGACAAGCGACCTGCAGGACTTGTCAGGCTCCTGCCGTAACCATTGTGACAACCGGAGAATTTCAAGACTGTGATTGAATAGATTTTCCTATGAAAAAAAAACATCCCCAGAAATTCAAAGGAAATATGTTCAGAATAAAAACCTGATCAAAATAAGATGTTTGATAGGATTCTCCCTTTAACTCCTTGAAGCCGGCATTGGTTTTAGTCGAGGAGCTTCAATCACAGACGCACTTAAGTCGTATATTTGATATCTTGTCAGAGAAGCTCTTTCCTCCGTAATGAAATACTTATGTTTGATGGTAAAAAAAAATCCGCCGAGGAGTTTGTAATCTTGACATGGAAAAGCGTCGTCTCCCGTCAGTTTTCTCTCCGGCGCTCGTGCGCTCCATTGTTTTGCAGCAGCTGAAGGTAATGGCCCCCGCCGCCTGTTGCAGAAGCCGCCGCTCCCCGTAAGTGCGTCGTTAGCCGCATCGCACTTTGCAAAAGTACAAACCAAATTTCATCAGTGTAATCTCCACGTTAGGAAAAGAAGCACAGACGCTTCTGGAGCATTTGCCACTAAAGCCACTGTTAGAAAGGATCTTTCCATTTACTGGGAACAAAATATTGACAAGCATGCCTGGGCGGCGGGGATTAAGCTTGTGGAATTAGCGCAGCCTAAGCCCCGGCCGCCCCCTGCCGCCCGCCCGCCCCCCGCCGCCCCCCGCCGCCCCCGGCCGCCCCCCGCCCCGCCCCCCCCGCCGCCCCCGGCCGCCCCCCCGCCGCCCCCGGCCGCCCCTGCCGCCCCCGGCCCGCCCCCGCCACCGCCCCCCCGCCCGCCCCCTGCCGCCCCCGGCCGCCCCCAGCCGCCCCCTGCCGCCCCCGGCCGCCCCCCGCCGCCCCCGGCCGCCCCCTGCCGCCCCCCGCCGCCCCCCGGCCGCCCCCGGCCGCCCCCTGCCGCCCCCTGCCGCCCCCCGTCCTCCCCTGCCCCCCCCTGCCGCCCCCCCGCCCCCCTGCCGCCCCTGGGCCCCCCCCGGCCGCCCCCTGCCGCCCGCGGGCCCCCCCTGCCGCACCCTGCCGCCCCCCGCCGCCCCACGGCCGCCCCCGCCGGCCCCCGGCCAGCCCCCTGCCGCCACCCTGCCGTCCCCGGGCCAGCCCCTGGCCGCGGGGCCCGGCCGCCCCCTGCCGCCCCTGCCGCCCCCTGCCGCCCCCTGCCGCCCCCGGCCTCCCCCTGACGCCCCCGGCCTCCCCCTGACGCCCCCTGCCGCCCCCCTACCGCCCCCGGCCGCCCCCGGCCGTCCCCTGCCGCCCCCTGCCGCCCCCTGCCGCCCCCTGCCGCCCCGGCCGCCCCCTGCCGCCCCCTAGCCGCCCCCGGCCGCCCCCTGCCGCCCCGCCGCCCCCTGCCGCCCCCTGCCGCCCCCTCCCCCGCCCCCGGCCGCCCCGCCGCCCCCGGCCGCCCCCGCCGCCCCCGCCGCCCCCCGGCCGCAAACGCTTATTTTAGTAAAGATAAACCCCTTGCCTCGGTAAAAGAACCCTTCTAAGAGTCGGCATCGGAGTGTGGACTGCGATCTGCAGATTTAAGCTTTTGTTCAACATCAAATTAAAACTGCAACAGGATGAAAGTCGTTCAGAGACAAATCCCGTCTGAGCTTGCAGGACGCATGTGCTGTGATTGTGTGATGCACACCGGCTGCAACAGGGACTCACAGGCAGATTTTTTCACTATGCTGTTTCTTAGAGCCAACTCTTGCTCCCACTCCCAGGCTGTGAGAAGTTCTGCAGCTTCAGGTTCATACTTCTTGTTCAGGCTGTGGGAGGTTCTAAAGCTTCAGACTCACACTTCCTGGTTCGGCTCTAAGTGATTCGACAGCTTCAGGCTTTCACTTCCTGCTTAGGCTGTGGGAAGTTCTGCAGCTTCATGCTCCTGTTTTCCCTTTGATAAGCCTCAGCTTCTCTCAGGCTTCTTACACAGCCGGACACAGTTTCTCCCGTCTCACCTGCACAACACCCAAGGTCTTGCCCACCGCAGTCACATGCTCGCTCCTCCTCTTATCAGCTTCCACCCAGGGGGTTTCCTAAGCGCCCCCCTGCTACCTCCTATCACCAGCGCCACGTTGTGACCACAGCAAATGGCACAGTTCTGTACAACTAGCGCTGTATGTTCACATCTCACCACAGCAGCTCAGATCGGCGTCTTCTGCAAATTAATGGATTGTTTAAGGGGTTTTCCACAACGTTTAAAAGCTCTCTCCCACTGTGCTCAAATAGAAAACTACCCCGTACCTACCTCTCCAACCATCATTGTCCACCCCCTCACTGATGACGTCACGTTCATGGAGCACAGCCAATCACTGACCTCTGTGGTCACATGATGCTCTGCTGAGGCCGGAGGTTGTAGCACATTGTGATCCATGAATGTGGCGTCACCAGGGAGGGTTCAGGGGGTGCGGGAGCTCTGGCAGCGCTGGAACGTGGATGGGAGAGGTAGGAGTAACTGTTCTATGTCAGTGCAGTGTGAGCTGGGAGGAAGGGAGCAACAAAACACAACAGTGCAAATGTTGTCACGCCCCCAATATCTACTTCTTACTAATGCAGTTACTACTGAAGTAGCATTCTGGAGTGCACCGGGGTGGTGCCTTGTATTACCCTTTGTCATGCTCCGCCCCCTCACGCCTTGCTTCTTGCACAGGGGGTGGTTCCTAATAGCGTGTTACCCTGTGTCATGCTCCGCCCCCTCACGCCTTGCTTCTTGCACAGGGGGTGGTTCCCAATAGCGTGTTACCCTGTGCCATGCTCCGCCCCCTCACGCCTTGCTTCTTGCACAGGGGGTGGTTCCTAATAGCGTGTTACCCTGTGTCATGCTCCGCCCCCTCACGCCTTGCTTCTTGCACAGGGGGCGATTTCTAATAGAGTGTTACCCTGTGCAATGCTCCTCCCCTCACGCCTTGCTTCTTGCACAGGGGGTGGTTCCCAATAGCATCTTACCCTGTGTCATGCTCCGCCTCTCAGGCCTTGCTCCTGGCACAGGGGGTGGTTCCTAATAGTGTGTTACCCTGTGTCATGCTCCGCCCCCTCACGCCTTGCTTCTTGCACAGAGGCTGGTTCTTAATAGCATCTGTGTCATGCTCCGCCCTTTCAGGCCATCAGCCTTCCATGGAGTGTTCCTTTAAAGAACATAGACTTTAATAAAATAAATCACTGGATCATTAACAAGAATTCTCTTAATTTCCCCCAATTAGTCAGAGCAGAGTCTTACGCCGCCATATAGAGCCGAGCCATCGATTGATTAAGCATTTGACCCTTTCATGACTGCACCAAACAGCTTTGAGCAGGAAATGTTCTTTCACCATCAACCAATTTCTTTAAATGAATCATTTCTTAGTTGCGCGGAGCTGTCGCCCCCAGGAGCTCCTCCGGGGAGGGGCGAGCACACAGATCTGCACCTCCTCCTCGGGGCATTGCTCAGTGACTCTGCTGTTCCTCCTCTGCGGTAGCTCCAGTAACACTGCTGGATGTTCTATCCCATTGATTTAGCAGTAAAACAGATAAAAAAGGGGACCGGGCACTCGTCACTTTGGAGTAAATCCACGTGGATACTACCATGGGATGAAAATAAAACACTTTATTTCCAAATAAAACAATGAGAAAGGCGGCATTAAATGCTTTAAGTAACTGTGCAGAACGCGTTTCATGCCCACGGCACTTCCCAGATGAAAAAGTGTTACATAGTATGAGCAAATTGACAACTTGCTCATACTATGTAACACTTTTTGCATCTGAGGAATTGCCGTGGGCACGAAACGTGTCATGCACAGTTACTTAAGCATTAATGCCGCCTTCTTATTGTTTTATTTGGAATAAAGTGTTTATAACCTTATCCCATTGTGGTCTCCACGTGGATTTACTCCAAAGCGACGAGCGCCCGGTCCCTTTTTTATCCGTTTTACTGCAATACCATTCTGATGTCCTTCCGGCATTAGAGACCAGGACGACGAGGCTGCTGTCCCCACGGCTTTTGATGATAAAGCCAAACAGGTTTTTATGAGTGTTGTGCCTCTATACTAGATCGCACAACACCATCAGGTGAGCACCTTCATTATTTGTTTTTTACTATACATCAGACGTACTTTCACATAGAGCGCTATCTCCTTTTTTCTTTTTATTCTATATCCCATTGATTTAGGCCACATTGTAATCTGACTGAGAAGCGCGGGGGCCTGATGGGGGCGGCGCGTCCGAGAGTTGTGTCCTATGACTGGGTTACTCCATTGCCCCAAACAGACCTGGAAAGTGACAAATATCTCAATCAGTGGCTCAATCTATTACACTATAATGTACATAGCGCTCTTATATACCGCAGCGCTGTACAGAGATCATCGGTCACATCACTCCCTGTCCCCATCGGGGCTCACAGTCTAAATTCCACATGAACCTATCACGATGGTTTTTGGTGTGTGGAGGAAACCGGAAAATCCGGAGGAGACCCAAAAAACATGGGGAGATCATACAAACTCCTGCAGATGTCGTCTTTGATGGATTTGAACCCAGGACCATAGCCCTGCATGAAGCAATGCTGACCACTAAGCCACTGTGCCGCAAGTTGCTGACCATTGAGCCACCATGTCGCAGTGTGCTAACCACTGAGTCGCCCTGCTATGTCATTTTAACCTCTGAGCCACTGTGCTGCACTATGATAACCACTGACCCACCATGTTATACCATGTTAACTACTGAACCCGTGCTGCATTATGGAAACCACTGAGCTACCGTGCTTCATTGTGCTAACCACTGAGCCATTGTGTTGCACTGTGCAAACCACTGAGCAAGTACCCTGCCTTGTGCTAACCACTGAGCCACTGTGCTGCACTATGCTAACTACTGAGCCACTGTGCTGCACTATGCTAACTACTGAGCCACCATGCTGCACTGTGCTAACCACTGAGCCACTGTGCTGCACTATGCTAACCACTGAGCCACTGTGCTGCACTATGCTAACAACTGAGCCACCATGCTGCACTGTGCTAACCACTGAGCCAATGTGCTATGCTGTGCTAACCACTGAGCCAACGTGCTGCACTGTGCTAACCACTGAGCCAACGTGCTGCACTGTGCTAACCACTGAGCCAACGTGCTGCACTGTGCTAACCACTGAGCCAACGTGCTGCTCTGTGCTAACCACTGAGCAAGTACCCTGCCCTGTGCTAACCCCTGAGCCACTGTGCTGCACTATGCTAACTATTGAGCCACTGTGCTGCACTGTGCTAACCACTGAGCCAACGTGCTGCACTGTGCTAACCACTGAGCCAACGTGCTGCACTATGCTCACCACTAATCCACCGTATCACACTGTGGTAACACCTGGGTCATCATGCTACCAATAATTATAAGCAAGAGCTTAATAATGAAGTAAACTCCCCTCCCCCTCCGCAGCCTTTATTCCCCACATTTTCCATCTACATTAGTTATTAATGGGGGGTTCTGGTCACTTCCTTCGCCCTGAGGTTGTCATTTTTCTGATTCAGTTTTGGGAATTGCACCCGGTGCCGGATTGTCCCGGACGATGTCATGATCCGCGTCCGTCAGACGAGCCGAGATATTTCATCATTTTTGGACAAATCTCTTCGGTGGAGAAAGTCGGCGGCTGAAGACTTATTTTTCTTTAGTGGAAAAGGAGAGAAATCTCTTGGTATTGTGGTAATTTCACTGATGATTTCAGCGGAGCGGAGGGATGATGAATGGGGCAGAGCGTGACAGTAATATTACTCGGGTTTTATTCGCTGTTCAATTTTCCTTGCCATTACTTTAACTGGACACCGGCCCCTCCCGCCGCGGCTGCTTCATCATCACAGCTTCACGGCTGCAGGACATTCTCGTTCTTCTCTCGCTCTCAGATAGAAGCTTCCACTGCACCAGGGTTTGGGCAGAGGTGCAGCTTGTACTTTACCTTCTGACAACATATGTCCAATGTGGATCTGCCCCGGGGCCCGGTATATGAGGGGGCCCCGTCCTCTCCACAGCCACTGAAGGTAAAGGCCGGAGCTGATGGACTTCATGGCTGCTGGAGAGCTACAGTATCCCCACAAAGGAACCTCTGGGAACAGGCCGGCTCCTACAGAATAAGGAAGGCGGCGTATGTGGCCGTCCTCTCCATTCAGTTCTATGGGATTTCCATATATAGTTGAACACAGACACCCAGCTTTATTCAGAACTCCCATGAAAGTGAATGGGGAGGAAGGTGCAATCGCCGCCCTCCTCATTTGGTAACATGGTTGGCTCGTAGCTATCTTATTCATATTCAGAACTTCCATAGAAGTGAATGGGGAAAACAGTGCTATCGCCGCCCTCCTCGTTCGGTAACATCTTTGTCTTGTAGCTAGCTCGTTCATATTCGCAACTCTAATAGAAGTGAATGGGGAGGTCAGTGCAATCGCTGCCCTCCTCATTTGGTAACACAGTCAGCTTGTAGCAAGCTCGGTTACATTCAGAACTTCCATAGAAGCGAATGGGGAAAACGGTGTAATCGCCACCCGCCTCGTTCGGTAACATGGTTGGCTTGTAGCTAGCTTGTTCATATTCAGAACTCTAATAGAAGTGAATGGGGAGGACAGTGCAATCACCGGCCTTCTTGTTCTGTAACATGGTCAGCTCATAGCTAGCTCGGTTATATTTGGAACTCTAATAGAAGTGAATGGGGAGGAAAGTGCAATCACCACCCTAATCATTCTGTAAGATAGTTGGCTCTTAGCTCCGTCATATTCAGACTGAGAAGTGAATGGGGAGGACAGTGCAATCGCCGCCCCTCTCCTCATTCTGTAACACGGTCGCTGGCTCGGATATTGTTGAATCTCCATTGTGCATGGGAGGCCTAAGCTGTCGGTGTCCACCCCTGTGAAAGCCCTTGAGCTCTATGACCTCTAAACATAGGAACTTTCTGAAAGACGACTCAAACCCCTCATGGAACTACTTGAAAATTCTCTACCACTGGCTCTTCCCTTTTGGTTTAGCTTGAAGGCCAGTGATTTGTGATACAGTCGAATGTTCTGAAAAAGTTGAATGTCCTGGAAAAGTTGAATGCACAATCCATTCAGATTCAAGATAGAGCTGTCATTCTAGACCTACCATTTGTGACACCATCAACACCTAGAGCCAAGCTCCTTTAGAGAAGTCCTCCAGGACCAAAACAATGCTCAAGGGAAGTTGACACCAAAAAGCATAACACCTTAATGTAAGAACTATCTGTAAGACATTGCTGAAAACTACTGTTCATACAGAAGGGCTACATGGAATCTGTAGGTTGGCTCTCTCACCATTATGAGAGTGCTGTGGGCATGCTCTCTGACCTCTGCAGAGGTCATCACGAGGTTCAGGGGTAGGGCTGAGCTGTGGCCACTATCAATAGACCTCTATAGGACATTGTAATGAGCATGCTCTGTGACTGTGCAGAGCTCATTATGCAGCGCAGGGGAAGGCTTGAGCTGTGGCCATTATCAATAGACCTCTCTAGGTGAATATTGTGGGCATGCTTTGTGACCTGTACAGAGACTATTATGCAAGAAGAGGGAGGAGGGGAAGAGATGAGCTGTCACCATTGCACATTGTGAATGGTGCGATGGTTGAGGTGTTACCTATGATTGTGATGATAATGAAATGACCACTGAGAATTGATATTTACAGAACCAGATGATTCAACCTGTCATGAGGCTCAGTAGTCAGTGTTAAAAGTGTTATATATTTTAGGAATATCTTTACATATTTAGAGAGACCCGAAAAAAAATATTTATAATAATCAAAATGTAAAAATGTTAAACATAAGAAGTAGAACAAATAAAAAAAAAATGATTTTCTATCAAAAGATTTCCTACCACCGGGATGAAGAATCAATGGACCAACTGCTGAGGTCCAAGCAATGTTCTTACTGGGCGCGGTGTAGAGAGCCATTGACTTATAAGGGTCTGCTCACACGGCTTATTTGGACGCTGTTTTGGATGTGGTTTTCAGAGCGTTTCTGTGCCCAAAACAGCGTCCAAATCGCCCCCAGTTCACGTCATTGATTCCTATGTAAACCATCGTTTGTAGTTCACACAGGACAAGGTTTTTACGCGCGTTTTTGGAAGCTGTTTTGGGCGGTGAAAAAGAAGTGTCGTCAATTCCTGTCAAGTGTGTTTTAAGTGCGTTTTTAGACGCATTTCTCGGCGCGTTTTTGGCGATTTTTTTGACCTGGCTATTATTTTGTATGGGTGAAAACATCGTCCTAAACCTCGCCCAAAATTGTGCAGAGAAAAGCGCTTTAAAACTCTTCTGAAGAAGCGCGTTTCAGTCGAGGTTTTGATGCTGTTTTGGGAGTGGAAACGCTTCGGAAAACGCTTTGCAAACACCATCAAAATCAGCCGTGTGAACAGACCCTAGCACTTGTCAATATTACTCTAGCTTAAATATCAGCAATAAATCTCTTGTATCATTAACACAGATTGGTCTTCGTACAAATGTTTATGGGAATGTTCATCCACTGACATCTGAATTGACTTTCCGGTACAATAATAATGTGCAAGTCTGTCTCATACATTTGTAACTGAAGCAATTACGTGGATCTTAAAGGGGTTTTCTCACAACAAAGATCATATCTGTAATAATGGAGACAGTGAAAATAAGCACTTTTACAATTGGTTTGCATTACCTAAATCATTTTGTATAGTAGCTATGAGCTAATCTGTGAGTGTCTAGAGCTACTGTAAATCGGAAGCCTGGGGTCGGGCCATGCCCTATTTGCTGTGGTTGGCTGCCTGATATTTAGTTCAGTCCTGGTCAGGACATGCCCCCTGTGTGGGACACGCCTTCTGTGCTGTGATTGGCTGCCTGCATTCTTCTGTGTGAAAACTCGACTGACAGTGGTTTTCTGTGCTGGCTGCTGTCTGTGCCTATGTTCTCATTGTCTTTCACTCTCTCTGAGCTGTATGATAAAAGCTGCTTAATCTCCTCTCTACTTCTCTCCCAGTGACAGCTCTATGTGAATGATCTGGGCAATTACTGAGTCTCCAGCTGCTAGATTCACTCTCCCCCATATAACACACCCTTATACACTCTGCTACCCCCAACCATATAACACACTGTTATACATTCTGCTCCCTCCACCCATATAACACAGCCCATATACACCTGCACCCCTAATAATAACACAGCTTATACAACCACTGCTCTCCACCCATATAACACACTCTTTAAACACTCTTGCTACCCCAACCATAAAGCACACGTGTTTATACCTTCTGCTCCCTTCACCCATATAACAGCCTTATACACTCTGCTCCCCCCATATAACACAGCCTTATACACTCTGCTCTCCCACCCATATAACACACCCTTATACACTCTGCTACGCCCAACCATATAACACACTGTTATACATTCTGCTCCCTTCACCCATATAACACATCCTTATACACTCTGCTCCCATGCTCATTTAACACACCCTTATACACTTTGCTACGCCCAACCATATAACACACCCTTATACACTCTGCTACGCCCAACCATATAACACACTGTTATACATTCTGCTCCTTTCACCCATATAACACCCCCTTATACACTCTGCTACCCCCAACCATATAACACACTGTTATACATTCTGCTGCTCCCACCCATATAACACACTGTTATACAATCTGCTACTCCCACCCATATAACACACTGTTATACATTCTGCTGCTCCCACCCATATAACACACTGTTATACATTCTGTGAGTGTTATATGGTGGGGGGAGCAGGGTGTATTATATGTGTGTTATATGAGTGAGAGAAGCAGAGTGTATTATATATGTGTTATATGGTTGGGGGGAGCAGAGTGAATTATATGAGTGTTATATGGGGGGAGGGAGCAGAGTGTATTATATGTGTGTTATTTGGGTGGAGGGAGCAGAGCGTATTATATGTGTGTTATATGGGTGGGGGGAACAAAGTGTATTATACAGTGAAGGAAATAAGTATTTGACCCTTTGCTTATTGTATAAGTTTCCCACTGACAAAGACATGAAGAGTCTATAATTTTAAGGGTCGGTTAATTTTAACATAGAAGAAATAGAATATCAAAAAAAAATCCATAAAATCAAACAATGTATAAATTATATAAATTGATTTGCATTTTGGCAGTGAGAAATAAGTAATTTGACCCCTCTGGCAACCAGATTAAATACTTTGGTGGCAAACACCCTTGATGCTCAGCCACAGCATCAGAACGTTTTTTGATAAGGTTTGATGATGAGGTTGCACACATGTCGGGAGGAATTTTGTTCCATCCCTCTTTGCAGATCCTTCTTCTTAATCCATTTAAGATTTTGAGGCTGTTGCTTGTGCACTTTTCCCCCGGAGCTTCAACTCCATCCAAAATTTTACATATTGGATTAAGGTCTGGATACAGGCTAGGCCACGCCATGACCATAATGTGCTTCTTTTTGCCTTGGGCAGTATGTGTTGGGTCATTGTCTTGCTGGTAAGAACCCAGCCATGACTCATTTATTGTCCTGGTGGAGGGAAGGAGGTTGTTCACTCATGATTTTTTACTGGTCCATGCTCCATCCATTCTCCCATTGTATGCAGTGAAGATAAGTCCTGTGCACTATCAGAGAAAACACCCCCAAACACCATGATTATCCCCCTCCATGCTGACAGTGGGGACTGGTTTTTTGGGTCCTAGGCAGCATTTACACTTCCTCCAAACACCGAGAGTTGAGTTAATGCCAAAGATGCTCAATTTATGAGTCTCCATTTTTCGACCCACAGCCTTCCTCCATTCACTCCCAGAATCCTACAGGTGTGTTTCTTTGTAAAAGCTCATACGGGTCTGCACATGCGCCATCTTGAGCAGGGGAACCTTGCGTGCCACTGCAGGATTTTATAATGTGATTTTTCTTTGGTTGACTGTGTCCCACTGCCTATTGAGATCATACAAGTTCACCCCCGCTTATATTAGGCTGATCTCTCACCTCCTCATGATCCAGTATCCCCCACGAGATGAGACTTTGCCCCAGATCGATTGGCGAACTGACATTCATTTTTGTATTTCCTCCCATTTTCTTTCTCTTGCGCCAACATCGTCTCATCTCCCCCAGCGTCTCACTTAAGGTTAATTGTAAGCATTCCAGCTTTGGGGTGCAGGTCTAATTATCATGTCCCTGACATTCTTAGAAAGCTCTTAGGTCTTGCCGATGTTGTAAGAGGTTACAGTCTGACAGATCTGTGGACAGGAGTCTTTTTAAAAAGTGACAATGTAAAGAACAAGTCTGTAATTGCAGTGAACGAGGGGATTAGAGCTAACTGGTCTGTAGGCGCCAGAACTTCTAATGGTTGGCAGGGGGAGTCAAATACTTTATTTCTCTCTGCAAAATGCAAACTACATTCTATCATTTCTACAATTGTGATTTGACTGTTGGATTTTTTTATTATTATATTGTCTTCTCCTCAGTTAAAATTAACCTAAACTTAAAATGATCGATTGTTCAGGTCTTTGCCAGTGGGAAACTTAAACAATCAGCAAGGGGTCAAATACTTATCTCCTTCACTGTATCTACTATTGTATCAACATTGGAAGTTTAGAGTTTAGATTATAAATATTTTCCCCTGAAGTCCACTGTAAATGAAATTACATAGCGGCTATGCTCTCAGGAAGCCGTGCTATCTCCACATCAAGGAGAAAAAAGGCGACGGCCAGAGGTGAGATCGAGGTTAGGTAACCGGCTAATCCAGTGCACGGAGGTTTCAGCAGCTATTCATCGCTCCCGTGTCGGCTCCTGATTGTTTTCGGTGTTGGGTTGTGGGTTATGTTTGCTGAAAAAAAGCAAAAAAGAAAAATATAGACACAAAGAAACAAAAGAGCAGGCGTCCAGCAGACAGCGCTCCAGCCACCGGCACCAGATACTTACCAATTCAAGGTCGGGTTCATTGTCTAATTTACCAAAGAGAATGTGAACCTTAAAGGGAATCTGTCGCCATTTTTTTTTTTTCACTGGTCCATATTCTTTATTTTTTAGCCATTTTTCTCTTCTGATTGTATATTTTTCAATTCATTCATCTATATATGATTGTTGGGAAAGATTTCTTACTTGCAGCAGTCAGAGAGATACTTTACAGCAGTTTCATGGACATAGGAGCCTTAAAGGGTTATTGGCCACAAATAGAATCCTTACCACTTAACTGCTCAGAAGAGAAAAATAAAGCATGGTCCCGAGTCCACGGGGGAGAGGGAAGGTGTATGCAAAGAGAGCCAGGGAGCGTCCCTGCCAATGATTACATTACAAACCATTGGATTCACTATACAGCAGACAGACTCATACACAGCACTATCTCCCAGCCCCTTGCAAAAGCACCTTCATGTTCCCTTTCTTCAATAAGAAGTGCAAACTCAAGGGCATCCAGATCAACTCTGTCAGCTCTCCTGGTCGAGTCCTAATGCAAACTTTCAGGAAATTTAAGGGGACTGAGCAAGGCTGGTAGCTCTCACAGGCTTCCACTTTTTTATAATCAGATATATTTAGAAAAGTGATTAAATACCCATTATGAGGATCCCCACGTCAACCATACATCGAGCAAAACCCCTATTACGACGACACAGTGTCACTGAACTCTATAAGAGAGTGTTGTGGGCATCTCATGTGACCTCTGGGAAGGAGTCAGTGTGCAGGAGGGGGAGCAGTGACATCTCCTATAGTGACTGGTGTGAATCCGTTTATCTATACACATTGCTGACCACCCTCTCAGTGTAACCCTGCTTGAGCTGATAATGAGCCGACTAAAACCTGAAAATCTCTCTCTACAGACCAGGAAGTGTCAGACAATTATTATGCCTAGTGGCCAAAGCGAAAACTGCAAGACTTAAGAATTTTTTTTT
Organism: Phyllomedusa bahiana; assembly: GCA_025379985.1. Taxonomy (NCBI): domain Eukaryota; kingdom Metazoa; phylum Chordata; class Amphibia; order Anura; family Hylidae; genus Phyllomedusa; species Phyllomedusa bahiana. The sequence continues at coordinate 69,289 of JAODAL010019061.1, forward strand.
AAATATTGAAAGTGATGAGGAAAATGTAAAAAAAAAATAAGCAAAAATTCTTAAAAAACATAAAACCGTGAGTTAAACAATAAGTCATTTTTTGATGACACCTTCCCTTTAACCCCCTTAAGGGGCAGCTATATTCATATTTTTAGTCTTTTTACATCCGGCATTCTAAGGGAGTGCTCACACTTCTTTGGAGATGTATTTTGCTTTGTATTTTGGGCGTAATTTCGACAAGATACGTGCCCTAAACAATGTACACTATACAGAACTTCTCATAGAGCACAGTGCAAAATACCTGCCATCAGTCACCACCGTGTATTTTATGCTCATAATTAGACGGCCATCATTTCCATTCTTGTGGGTGTATACAGGCCGAAAAAGAGTAACGGTGCATTCACACGGTGCGGTTTTGGATCTGGTTCTTGGTGCACAGCATTAACCTGCCTTTATTGCAATTTAAATAACGCACCAAAAACGCACCATGACAAGCGGCATTAAGTATAGGAGGCAGAAACCTTGGGGCTCGTGCGCACGCGTTTGGACACATATTGCGATGCCTAAGAGCCATAGTCTGTGGAATACTCTAGCACCTCATTTGTGCGGCAGCACCATTACTGCTACCAATGACTTTTTTTGTTTTTCCACCTATGGAGCTGAGTGATGGCTCGCTTCTTCCGGTCCCGAGTAGTTTTTCTTGGCTCTGTTCTGGGATACATGAAGCTCTTTATCACTTTTCATTTCAATTTTTTGGGGGAATCAAAGTCACAAAAACCCCTCTTTTTTGGTGTTGTTAATTTTTTTTACGGTACAGGGTTAATGATGTTGTATTGAAATAGATCAGACTTTTACAGATGCAGCAACTCCAATTATGTGTCACTTTTTTTTTTTTTTGCAAAATGATTAAATGTTGGTGTTTTGAAGTTTTAATATTTTTTACATTTTAATTTTTTTTCACTTTAACAATTAGTCCCCGTAAGGCAGTGTTCCCCAACTTCAGTCCTTAGGAGCCCAACGGACTTTTTTTCGGTTTCCCCCACAGAAGCACTGACAAAAATTTAAAAGGGTTGTTCGCTAAAAAATTTTAAGTTTCAACATGTAAAACCAAATGAAGACATTTTCCAATACACTGCTTTGTCTCTTTTTTTTTTTAAGGGCTAAAAATGATTTTTATCCCCTTTCTGCCTCTCTGGGTTCCCCCAAGTTACTGTCTTGTTTACTCTTTCTCCCCTGATTTGCCCTATGTGATACGGGAGTGGGTCATCACACAGGTTGCCAGAGTGGAGCCTGTTTTAGATAAATCCCCTCCCGGTTTCAGAGAAGCTTCTAAGCTAACTAAACTAATCAGCAACTAAAAACACAGGTTGAATACAGGGAGTGAATGCACGGAGCTCCTAGCTAATTCAGACTTGACCAGAAAGTGACAGGATGCATCTATGAAACTCTGAGGGGAGACAACCCCTTTAAATCACCTGTGCAATGCTAAGGAAAGCCAGAAAACATGACCTGTTGGTGTGCCTTGAGGACTGAAGTTGGGTACCCCTGCAGTAGGGGACTTGAACATGTGATTGCTTGTCCTATATACAGTATGTAATGTATCATGGTATACAGGCTTCTCAGTCATTTCCTACTACACTCTGTCTATGTAATATAACCATCAATAACCAACATGGCAGCTACCGAGACCTTCCTAAGGCCTCCTGCTATCATAGCAACCGAACAGCACCCCATGATCATGTTGCAAGGGGGAGAGGGGTGATTGGGGGATCAATGCACCACGTCATGTTTTGCTTTTTTACTTAACACTGCGGTTGTGTTTACCGTCTAAATGGGCACGTGGCCGGGATTGGAGCCGCCTCCAGTCCTGACCGCTAGCTGCAAATGACTCCGCTCCATGCACCCTTCATGTCTCCGTTACATAAACCTATGGTGCAGAGGCGTGGACGGGTTAAAGTAGATAGAAAAGCATTGGTATAAAGCAAAGTACTGTAAGCAGTGAAAGTGGATCTCCATGATATGGTGGCACCAGGGCTGGGTTCACACGGTGCTTTTTTGTTGCAGTCAAGATGCACTTTTCACCTGCTACAAAAATTCATGCAGAAAAAAGGCGTTTTCATAATTCCCTCAGATTCGCCACACCTCGGCAAGATCCTTACGTGTTTTATTGCTGCTGCTTTGTGACCTGAAGGATCTGACACTAAAAACTTTCCCAATTCTGAACTTAGTCACAGAAGAGGCTCTGCCCTGCGGATAGGTGGGTGCGAGCGTGGGGACCCATTCACAAAGCAGTTCAGAAGCCCGCTCCATTGCGATACCCTAAATATTCATAGCCATAGGCTCCTATAATGCAAATGTAGTCCAAATTAGACTATAGTATCCCTACTTAGTGGATGTATATGTTGTGTGCATGGGAAATAGATGCAAGCTGGACCACACTATAGTGTCGGATTCAGATATGGAATATAATCATTAGAAAGGGCACAGTCCATTTCTGACTACAGAAGTCTATGGAAGTCTTTGACTCCGTTGCAGGATGTGTTGGGATACGGTATTCCTAGATACCACAAATGGGGCCTAAGAGGTAAACACTGTGGCTACATGGTGAGCACAACACACACCGCAAATAGTGCCCACACTCAGCAACACCAAAGCTGATAGCACTTACCATACTCACTGGTGCCAACTGCGCTCGAGGAGTCAAAGCTAATATGTACAAGCTACAACTTAAACTCAACGATGGCCGAGGGCACAAGGCAAAACAATTTTAAAGGGTTTTCTCCATGCTGTTTCACAGAGCCACGGCACTTCAACCACACTCCCCATCTTCCCAGTTGGCTCTGGTGTTCATAGAGTAAATTTGATTGAGCTTGTATTTTTACCTTCTTATTGAACTGACACAATGCATTTATGAATCTTAAAAGGGTTTTTTGATTTCAAAGATTTGCATTCAACTGTAGGGAAGGGGAAAATTTAAAGGGTTTTTCCAATCTTGGGTTTTTTTATTTTTTTGAGGAGAAAGACTTTTATCTGCTTGAGTGCACACAGGTTGGCATCTAAAAGCAGGGAGTGAAATCACAGCCTATTATCTCGAACAAACAAAGGAGAACTCTGAAGTTTTATAGATGAGATATCCCACTTTCCTGTCGGTGCAATTAGAAGAGCTATGAATAAGGAGGATAGCTAATCACGCTTTTAAAACACCTCAGCCCCACCAGGAAGAGTAGGGGGTATTAAACAAAGCGCTTTTTGGGTAGTGAAAGGGAGGGGAGACAACCCCTTTTTAAAAGGGTTTATCCGGAGTTTTAAAAATTTCAAGAACATATAAAAAGCTTTATATTAAAAAAATAAAGTATCCCACACCTTCTGTTTTTCTTTTGTTTTTTCTCTTATTCATCCCTAAATTCACTTTTTTTCAGTGAAATGTCTTCTCGTGGGATTATCAATATTCCCCGATCTCTTTCCTACAAGTCCTGACTGCATTCAATCAGGGCTTTTCTCCTCTTACCCCGCTAGACATTGTGCTCACATTAGTTTGTAATTTCTCCCAGCTCTGTACTTGTGGTCATGATAATGATAATAATTAGGACTCATAAGTCACTGTGTAGACTGTACATAGCTGCAGACATCGTTTTGTACACAGTACGCAGTACACAACCCCCCCCGCCTGAATCTGCCTCTCCCAATTACAAAACCTGCCAGCAGGTAAACAACATTCCCCTCCCCCGTAAATTTTGCTAAGTAA